>CM062215.1:3497500-3575000 GCA_031216445.1 Lateolabrax maculatus | reverse complement strand
TATGGAGAGCGGCGGCTGTGTGAGCGCCGGGCCGGCCAGCCAATCAACCCCTCGATCTCCTGTCCCTGCCCTTCCATTGATCCCCATTAAAATGCTTAGCAGATGCTTGGCTTGAGAGAGACAAACGATTTTTTTTTTTTTTTTTTTTTTTTTCTGCTGCTATTTTCATTTGTATGCTCCTTACCGCCGGCCCACAGTCTGGAATAGTCATTTTGCCAACTGGGATACAGGCCCACTCAAGACAGTACAGTAGCATCCATTCAGACAGAGCGGTGTGTGTGTCGCAAACGTTTTCATGTTGAATGGATGCTGTCAGGACGGCCTGCACCAGGTTCAAAAACCTGTTGTGTGTTTTGTGCCAAAACGATGAATTTACCATCTGTGGTTGAGCAGACAGACACACACCTGCGTTGCTTTGTCTAATCGGAACTTCAGCATCGTTCATGGATGGTTTCTTTTCTCTTTTCTCTTTCTGTTTCTCTTATTTTAAGTAGATTCTTGGGAAAGTGTCCTGTTTTTTCGAGGGGAAATTCCAGTTTCAGACAAAATGAATTAATAAATAAGAACATTGTAGTCACTTGCTGAGATCTCAAAGTGGGGACATGTTATTTGTTCGGAGAAAACAAAGGTTAAACATTTTATAGTCATGCATGTCAATGGTTTCATCCTTACAGAGTCTTTATCAGGGTAAAGTTATTACCCCCACTGTCTGTCACAAACATCGTTTTGAGAGTTTGCAGGCCGACTTCCTGGTCCAGTTTTGACCTACTTTACTTGCCGTATTGTGCCGACACGCAGTTGTGCAAATAGAGATTTCTGGTGCACTAACCTTTAGTTTTACCTCCAAATAAAGTGTCTTAGATAATCTGCCTGAACTTTTGGCTTGTTTACAACCTCTCTGATTGGATGACAGCTCGTATTTCTTGCCCTGTCACACTTTGTCACAGCGGAGTTGCAATTTTCGCAGAGCTCATCGATTTTCTTTGGTTAGTACAATCTTATCACAACTGAATGATGGCCATGTCGGAATATCTGCCTTATTCACAAGTAAAATCAACTATTTTGACAACGCTGGTTGCTGGTTTTGTGGTGATTTGGTGTTTAGCAATCACTGGTGAAGCAGATAATATTACTGTACGCCATTCCCTCACCCCTGGACACACACACACACACACACAGGACTATAAACATCTCATTTGTGACATAATCCTGTAAGTAGCGCGTGTCTAGAGCATGTGGGGCAAAGTATACCAGGATCAGGACTGGCTTGTGTTGTTATGCCAGCCAGTCAAAGAAAGCAGCTATTGTGTGTGTCTCTGTGTGTGTGTGTGTGTGTGTGTGTGTGTGGGTGTGTGTCTGTGTGTGTGTGTGTGTGTGTGCGTGTGTGTCTGTGTGTACATGCATGTGTGTGCCCTGCTTGCATGCCTGCGCATACTGTACAGTATGTATCTGTTTTGCGTACGCATGCACTCATGTCGTGGGTGACTGTGTGGGACGTTTTCTCGCACGCATGCATACGTGAGCGTCTTTGTTTTTTTGCGCGTGTGCTCGGACGTTCGTTTCGAGTGCCCGCTCGCCTGCATGGTAACTGAACCAGCTGTCTTCCTGTTACTGTGTCTGTGTGTGGCACTCGCCTCTGAGTACAGGCGGCGTACACTAGCGGGCTTTGTCTGTCCCGGGGGGCTGACGTAGGTCCGTGGAAGAAGCCCTCCACTTCGGGCCGCGGCCATGAAAGAGAGGCTCTGTTCCTCGCGGCCTGCCAATCACTCCCCGGCTTGTCGAAGGGGAGGAGAGGATGTCCAGGGCTCCTCAAACTTCTTCAAGCGTGGAGAAAATGCATATATGCGTTTTCTATCCAGACCTGTCTTGTCTGATGACAAAGCGGGGCCGAGCGAAAATGGAGAAAAACCTCACTACTCCGAAAACAGGCAGAAAAATGGGATTGAGGAGGATTTGAAGGATAACAGGAAGTCAAGGATGGCTGAACGTCATTGAAACAACCTGTGTCACAGACATAATGCCAATACCATCCATCCATCCATCCAAACACACAGGGTCAGAAAATAATTAGGTATTCCACTTCATTTTATCCACAATTTGCCACACATAGACATACTTCTACAACTCTTGTATAGTTCTAGACAGGCCGATAGTCATGCCGATTGCTTGGCTATAAGGGTCAAAGGGCAAAAAGGTCAGGAACCAGAGCCATAGACTATTCCCATGGGCCACTGTAGGGGAGTAATGGGAACCTGTGACAGGAGTGGATTTAATCCACTGTAATGTGGCTGAAAAACACATTTTAAAACCGATCAGTCGATGGATTGAAGCAACAGGAACCTGAAGCACCACGCAGACAACAGTAGAAAAGGAGATCATGCAGACCACATACACATCTCATCAAGAAAAGATAAAACAGCCAAAACAAAAAACTCTAGTCTGATTGGGAACAAAGGGGGACGAGCATGCTGTGATAATCTTAAAGGCAGATTTAATAAATGTTTTCAATGTACCCGACAAACAATTAATGGATAACATCACCCTGGGAAGTGCAATAATCGCCTAAAAATAAGCCTAAAGTCGTCTACGAAACATCCTCTGACTTACCTTAGCTCACACCCACACACATCCACAAATACAGTCCATATACACAAGGTAAACACCAGCGCAAACATACATGCCAGCACCCCAAACACACACTTCCCACTTCTCTCTTTCCATAACCGTCACAGTGAAGGGACACATTGACAGGGCTCCATTTAGTCGACAGGACGACTCTGACAACAGCTTGAACGGCGCGCTGGGAGTTGGCGAGATGCACAGAAGATACGATAAGGGGTGAGGAATGCTTGCTGAGAAGAGGGGAGGTGCGAGGGGGGGCGGGGGGCGGGCGAGGAAGGAGACAGGAGCTGAATTTGCGATGTCATGCGGCCGATTAGGCAGCTAGTCTATCTCGCCGGCGTCAGGGGGCCCCTGACGGCAGCTACGCCGTCCCGCCAGCACATCGTATCCATCACCCTCCCTCTTTGCACACACACACACACACACTCGCTGTTCGCGTCAGGAAACATCATTCCCTTCTATGTCACATGCTCGGACCAGGAGCATGAAAAATGGCTGAAAACGAGAGCAGAGGGAAAATAAAAGGGGAGGGAAAGCGGGCGAGGAGGAGGAGGAGGCGGCGGCAGGGAAGGTGAAATTGGAGGAAACTCTCGCCAGATTAGGTGCGGGTTAAGAGAATATTGATCTGTGTGCCGAGGACTGTTGATCTCTCTTAGCAGCACAAGACAAATGGCAGCAAACAGAAAATCGAGCGCCTGCCTTCTCTCCAAGGATGGGCTCAGCCTCTCTCTGCCGCTCTCCTCTTCTCGCCATTTTTTCCACCCCCCTCGATTCCCCCCCCCCCGCCCCCGTTTTGGAGCCCTCCTTACAACAGCATCCAACTTCCCCTAAAATGAGTATGAAATCTATAAATTGACAGGTATTACATTTTGCAGCCCAAACAGAGATAAGCCACCAAACTAATGACAACATCTTTGCTTGTATCTTAAGTTCTTTTCCCGGGCGTCAGTCGGGAATTTTCCTCTCAGCCTGTAATCTCTGTCTCCTCCAGCACACAACCTTGTTACACAACCAAACGCACACGCTCACACACCTCACCTAAATGGTAAAAAGCAGGAGTTTGTGTCAATGTTAGATGCCGCTGAGTGATTCTGAAGGTTGCTTAGATAATTAGTCTTTTTCTCCCATTTGGAGTGTACGAGGGGGTCCGTGGAGGCACTGTGTTTGATTAGGGCCACAGCCTTGGCCCGGCACCCAGCCGGGGTGTTTGATGATGGGGAGCGAACTCTGGGCGGGGGCTGAGGTTCATCCACGCCGGCTCAACATCAAACAGCCGGGAGCAAAGGACTTCAGCCCTGGGGGACCCCTCCAGCACTGCTGCCTGGATAGGTAGATACACTCCCAGTCGGATGAGGAGAGGGGGGGATGTGGAGGGAGAGAGAAGGTGAAAAAAATCAAATAAGGAAAAAAAGGGGGGGTGCAGAGGTAGGGGGGGGGAAAGGAAACGAGAGGGAGGTGGCGAGAAGTCGCAACGGTCAAATTTGAGGAGCCCAAAAGTTGTACACTTTCCAAATAAAGACATGGAGGATCATTTTGGTTTATTTCAACTCGGATGTTATTTTCTCAAGTTATTTCTGTGTATTATGGTAACATCGTACTGACCTTGTTTGTTGTTGTAAGCTCAGAACGCTAAAGGGCTTTACTCTTCCTCTTGGTTGTAACTCCAGACCTGATTCAGGGCCACGAGCTGGGCTGGGTCCACATAGGGTGAGTCTTGGGTCGTGTTCAAATTGATCCATGCGGCCTCTGTATGAGTGAAAAATGACTGTTTTGACCATTGCTGCTTATTAATTGGTAAAGCATCTGTGTTGGTTTCTCAGTCTGCTTGGGTCTGTTGGGTTCGACAGCCTTCTGGATCAGGTCTAATTATCCTCAGGTCTATTTTGCTCTGACTGTCCACGTCGGTTTGAGGTTGGTCTTCCATGGGGTCAGGTCCAAGGTTTTCGACTTCTGTTGAAGTCTGCTACATTCTCATGTACATACAATGTGACAGACCTTCAGAAACTTGTAACATAACATCAGCACCATCACATTCGACCATCTGAGCAAGCAAGTAACAACCAAAGGAAGCACTGAGCCAAGTTTACCCAGTACCAATTAACTAACTCTCTCTCTCTCTCTCTCTCTCACTCTTTCACCTTTCAACCCACTTCTCTCCTGCTCTTCGTCTGTCTCTTTATCCCCGGGTAGGATGTAGCTGATGCCCTGTATTACTCCTTTCCCCATTATATACTCTATTGAATTTTTATCAAGTCAACGTATGCAGCTCCTTTCCTTTCTCCAGCTTGTGGCCTCTCTCTCTCTCTTTCTCTCTCTCTCTCTCTCTTTCTCCCCCTCTCTCTCCTTCCCTTTCATGTCTCTCTGGCTCTGAGGTAGCAGGGGGAGGCTTGATGTTGCACCTTTTGCCTGACTGTTCACCCTTCACCAGTCATGTTTCATTACGAGGCCTCAGTCTTCCACCTGTCTGCCTGTGTCTCTCTCTCTCTACCTTCCTGTGCATGCATATGTGTGTATGTGTGTGTGGGTACAAGGTTAACCATGACCAGGGCTTACTGGGATGCGGCAAGGAGCTAAAGGGGTTAAACTGCATCAGTCTGATTAGGGGTTCAGAGGGAAACTTCATGCAAGTGGAACTAATGTGGCAACACACACGAGTCTAGCCACAAAGTCTCTCTCTCTATTTGTACTACATAAAGTATGTGGACACCCAATGACACCCATATGTGACTGTCATGTTCAAACAAGACAAAAACAAAGGGTTTTCCCCAAACGGTTGCCATAAAGTTAGGAGACTATTTCCCTTATTTTGAACTAAGAGGCCTAGGCAAAGCCTTGAAAAAACACAATGGATGTGGACATACTCGGCCATCTAGTGTATCGCTTTCATATCACTAATTGCAACTTGAATATTTTCAGAAATTTTGGCAATCTGACTGTAGTCCACCTCATCAAAGCAAAAGCAAACAAGAAATCAATACTGGCAAGGATGTGCTGCAGCTAATACAGTAACCCACGTAATAAGATGCACCAGGCAGAATGCGCCTCAATTAGGAGAGCAAAACTCTGGAGAATATTTACAGTAATCAATGTACAATTCTCAAGTCAACAGTTTTTAATTAATTCTCTCCAGCAATGAACTCCCTCAATGAAAACACCCACAAAAAAGACCTTTCTTTGTGACATTAAACTTATTGCCAAAGCCGGGTGTCTCATTACCCTTCTTGGCTGAAACAAACGAGTGTGTGTTTTGGGAGTGTCCCAAAAAGAAAAACACACACAAACACACTTGTGGCTAAAAAACAACCAGTCTCTCGGTGTATATTCGCGCGTATCGTGCATGGCTTTCTGAGACAAAATGGGTCAAGCTCACTATTTAGTTTTCGACTGCAGGGATCGAGTCGCCTACCTCTCCTCCCACCATCCATATGTGCTCATGCATATGCATGTTCTCTGGACAGGTACGCCAAAAATGGGATTCTTTCTCTTTTTTTTTTTTTCTTTTTTTGTTATCCCAGATTCACGGTTTTGTGGCGAAGACAGGTCGCCGCGACAAGCTGTCTTTTGACTCCTTTAAAGGGGTCATGTGATAATGAATTCCTCAGAGGCAGAGGGAGACGCGGCATTCTGCAGGAAATGCACACCATTCAGTCGACGGCGGAACAAATGGAATAGTTCATATCAGCCGGAGGAAAACAATAATCCAGGGCTAGATTTGTCGTCGCCCGTAAATGATCGTGGCAATTACGCTCACATTGTGAAGCAAGCAAACAGAATTACAGTGAGATTTTCTCTGTGATTGGGGTGTCACCCCCCCATTATTGTTGTGCCTCCTGATTGATCCTCTCCCTCTCGCCCTCAATCACTCTCCTCTCCCTTTCACTGCCTGTCTTGTTTCATCTTTTCCTTTGTCTCATCTTGCTCTCACTCTCTCCCTCTCTTTTTTTTCTTTTTTTCCCCTCTCCGGATCGTTCTCCAGGCTAATGAATCTAAAGCTGGGGGGAATAGCCTGGCCCGGTGAGACCTCCAGCCTGTTCGGGCCTTATTTTCTGCTCCACAATGTCTTCACACCCCTGGTCAGCCAGGGAAATACAGCTGTCCATCACTCTTCCCCAGGTCCCTGCTAACACTTTTACTACCTTTAAATTAGCCACTGTCACCGCCAAGCATGCCTTGGTGTCACGCGTATCCAGATGTTGCAGGCTGCTTTTTTTTTTTCCAAGGCTGCCGCTGTAAATCTTTCCCTTCCAGAGTGGGAAGGCAGGCGAGAATGGCCTGGAGGACGACCACAGCTCACCTCCTCCCATCTGTTGGCTCAGGCAGCATTTGCACGAACACTCATTCCTTATATTGTGGGCTTTTGTAGCTCTGGAGGAGCACGTCAGTTACACAAAGACGAGTTTGGGGGTTTCAGCGTTGCCAACCGTGCAGAGGATTGTATGTACTGTGAATAAAACCAGTCACCCAGCTGTCATTGGGGAGTCATGTAGTTTAGTTGATGGAATATGCCACCAGGTGTGATTTCATGAAGTGAAAGGTTCTCCAGCTTTCATTGTATTGTAGAAGTTGGCAATGCAAACCAGACTAGACCAGAAGTGTAATGCAAGTTTTAAACTGCAGATGTGGCAGAAGAACATTTGTACTCCAGGTTCATGTTCCTCTTTGACATTATGAAGTAACAGATATGCTTATGGATGATATTTGATTATAATAAACTCAATCTGCAATGGTCATGCTTGGTCTGTATGTGACTGGGGGCACACTCACCAGAAAACTACAGAATTTGTAATTTGAACAACATGCACACGGTTGACAAAAGAAAAGAAAACTCACAGAAATTGTGTTAGTAAGGTGTTGGTGCCACCACACGCTGCCGGAGCACCTTCAGTGCTCCTCGGCATAAATTCTCAAGTATAGAGCTCTACTGAAGGGATGAACTAGCCGGGGAACCAGACGAATCTGCGAGCTCATGTTTTATTTGCTCTGATTTTCATACTTTCAAACCACCCAGTGACACCTCGTGCCCTGTATCGAATCATCTGCATTGGTTTCCAGACTCACATTTTCAGATTTTCCTCTTAATTTGTCGCCCATCCATATGCAATAGAGGTGGATGTAACGTGACATTGTTCTACCGCCTCAAAAAGTCATGAAAATACATGTTCTTTCCTCCTCCACCTAAGTGGTTTTAGTTGCCAAAACTCAACCATAATTTATTAATCGTCCATGTGGGCCAGTTCGTAAGGAAAGGGCAAACAAGGTATTTTGTTGGTGAGGTATGAGACATTAACCTTTTTGAACATGCTGATTTCACAGACCAACTCTATCTTCACTGCTTTTCCATGAGTCTGCTATACTTAAATTGCTGAACTTTCATTATCTGTGTTGCCTTCTTTCTGTATGCCCACAGTATATACAGATTTCAAAGCTTCATCTCACGTGTTTCGTGGAAAACTCTGGATTTTGACCTGAGTGCTCTTCGGACAAAAATCCACCTACTTGTGTTCTTGGTTGGAGGCCAGTTCATAGGTTATCCGACGCCTCAACACTATATTAGGAGCTGCGGCTTTACACAGTCGCATTGGGAGTTTGTTGGCAGTGTTGCTGCACTGAACATAATGTACCTCCACCATGGATAGCTGTGAGGGTCAAAATACCAGCACAGTATAGCTATGAGCACCCACAATTAGCTGACACCCCAGAAGTTTGTAATTACTACAGGGAGCTTGGTGTTTCTTTCACTTTTGTTCTCACATACTTTCCAAATACTCACCATAGGACACAGAGAAGATAAGTAAAATCCACTTCCTACTCATGTGTTATGTATCATGGTTGTTGGACTTCCAAATGGAAATTGCCAAAAGCCAAAACCATGTTCATCAGCTGACCCAAACATGAAACCCCCAAATGTAATGCCCTAACCTCATTACATGTCTTTATATTTTGTAAAGAGAAAAAGGACTGTCTTAAACCTGGAATAACTTAAATGACCCTGGATGGGAAAAATGAAGAGAAGAGGGTTAAAATAAAACCACTGAGACTAAATGAACTGATAATGCTCATCTGTATCTCTTTTTCTTCCCTATCTTTCTCATCTCCTTTCCTCCTCCCTTCATCCTCAATGTTCTTATTCTCTTCTTCCTCAGGTCTGTATTTCCCTCCTATTTCCTCCCTTCCTCCCTTCCTCTCCTGCATCCATTCATCCAATTAACAACAGCCCTTCAGTTTCGTGTAATTTAGAACAGAACACAGCGGTTGTGGATGTTATTAGAAGCAGTATCAATCAGTCGGGGGACAGTAAGGAGACATCCCTAATGTCCCGTCACATAGCTCGGCTCCTGTATTTACGACCAGGGGCCTCTACTGCACGGCTGGCATCACCCAGCCATCAAATAATAAAATAAATCAAAACATAAGAGTTTTGTCTATTTGCAATTTCCTTTCGGGTCTCCGAATATGAAACCAGATGTTTCCGGCATCCTAAAGATGCTTTTCATCTGCCCTTCTTTTCCTTTCTTTTCCGCCCCTGTCTGCATCTCTCTCTGTTTCTTGCTCTCGTTCGCTGTACCCTCTCTGCCGCCCCTCTGCTTTCAAAATTAATGTAAGCCCAGGAAAAAAAAAAAAAAAAAAACGAAGGGAGGCTTATAAAAAGTGAAATGTCCTCTTTGCCCAAGGAAGTAGTCTGTTTTGCATTGATAGAGAGGCACAGGCAGCCCCTGGCCATCTGAGGCTGAGCCTGTTTTTCCTCTGCGATATCCTGCCGCCACATCTCTGCCTCTCGAGTGCGCCTCCAAGTAAAGCGGGCGGGTCAAAGCAATAGCGTTCAGCTCTCCCCCCCCACATCCCCCCACCCCCTCCGCCCTCCCATTCCTCCATTCTCCAATCCTCTAATTGGAGGTGCTCAGGTTAAAGAATGTCCTGGTTATCGCAAAGCCAGCAGAGAAACACAATTCAGCACTATAATTCCGCTGATGAGTGACTTGCATTTTCAAATATTTAGCGTCGGTGTTTACACAAGCTGTGTCATTATCTCATTCATGCACATTCAAACGTTGACATGAGTTTATACAGGAGAATTAATTCCAAGTCAACCCCGAATGGGATTTTTAATAGATTCTGGATATATGTATGGGAATTCATAACCGTTTCTAAAGCACAGACATGGATACTGTGTTTGTATAATTCTCTTGGTGCAGTAAGTGTGGTCCCAGTCATCTCCCTTGTATGAAGAGGTTGTCTGTTTTATGCCTCTGGCCTCTGTTCATTTTGACAAACCGTGCGTGCTTTCTGCCAGTCACTTCCAGGCAACCACAGCTACAATAAACACCAGCCATTTTTTTTTTTTTTCTCTCCCGCTCGGGGCCCAGGTTTGATCCCGAGCAGAAGCCCGGCCAGCTCACTTCCTCCTGGGGCTTGAAAGCGGGGCCAAGCCCAAACAAACAGGAACTCCAACATATACGGCAGCTCCCCGTGAGCCCTGCACCTGCATAGTGTTACGCTGGTCTTAACGGCTCCAGGTTTGGCCGGCCAGCGTTTGTGTTTGCGAGCTCCTTGCTGCTGAAATTTGCCAACAAGCAGTAAAGATTCCACCGCACAGGAATGGCCCACCTGAGATAATTTGTATACTATCAGTGCAGTGAGATTATTGGTATTTGAATTTTTTATTTTAAAGGGAAACCCAAATAATGTTCTCCAACAGAAACAGTCAGATCCTTTTATTCTTTTAATGTTAGAGGATGGTATCTTGAATCCCACAACATGCAGAAGGGAAGAGAAAACTGCATGAGCAACTTTGAATTGGTATTATGAGAGAGTCTTTATTATTACAGTCCTTAGTGCCTCATTTGCTGTGCGAACAGGTCTTAAAAGTCTTGACATTTACACTCGGCTAATGCCGGCAACACAAATATCCCGTATGTTTACAGAAATTAAAAGAAATTCCTCCTTTTTCAGGGCACACAAAAATGTAAGCGCTGACAACTAACAGCATTTTACGCCTACTGTTAAATACACGAGTCCAATTATGGTTGTCCTCGTTAACGTGACAGGATGTCAAACAAGAACTTCCTGTTAACTGCCTCTTATCTTAATTGGGCTGGTCTCAGAGGAGGGTCCGGCTCTGTGCCGACTATGGTCACAGAGTCTGCTTCTCGTCTGGCTCAACCAAACACAGCCTCATTTTGTTGTCATCGCAGTCTGCGCAAAGACGAAACCACTTCTAAATGTTTTGGAGACGTCCGACTGTATCCGAAGTGCCAGCCGTACGCACATCAGGAGGCAGCCGAGCAGATTCTTCTACTTTAACTTTAATAAAAGTCCTATTATCTACAGGAATGTGGACACTAAGGAACATTTCCAAAACTCCCTCAAAATCAACGCTTAGCTCCCTGATAATATTCAACAATTACTTATTAAAAATGGTCAAAATTCTCCCTTCACAGTAGCTGAAGCCTTTTTTTAGACTCTTCCCTTGTCAGTCCTTTGCTTACTGTCACTCAGACATCCAAGCATCGCCTCCTCTTTGGGGTTCTTGACTACGACCGAGAGCAGCACTCTTAATAAAGCCCAAATGCAATCTCCCTCTAACCCCAATGAGATGGCGGGGCTCCTCAGCTCTTCCATAATGCACTATTCATGCTTTTTATTAATCTCTTTTTCCTCCAGCCATTTTTCAAATCACTCCTTTTGTTTACTCATGAATATTTTTCTGCCTTGTTGAGAGAGAGAGAGAGAGAGAGCAACGGAGAGGAAAAGGAGACAAAAAGAGAGAGACCATCGGCAAGGCGTAGGAATGGCCTGGTGGCGCTTCATCCGTGGGTAATTTGTGGCAGGGAAGCCTTGTATTTCATCACGGGATAATCTAACCTTAGAGGTGTTTTACAGACTGCCTCCGAGCCCAAAATAGGTCACTTAAGCAGGCTTAGCAGGCGAGGCCAGCCTGATACGAGGGCCCTGCACCCCAGGGACACCTAGCCGCGGTAATTGGTGGTTATGGCCCGGGGTTTTTATGGGCGAGGAACAAAGTTGGCCATCTAATGTCACATTTAGGACAACGGCGTGCTCGGGTACGGGCTCCTTAACAAGCTTCTAATTACAGGGCGAGCTGAAAGACTGCAACACGGAGGCTACTGCAAACGCTAAACTAGTTTCAGGTATCTTATGAGTTCAGTGTTGTTCATTTCATCCTTTTTTTTTTTTTTTTTTTTTTTTACGTAGATTTGCAGCACGCCACTCTCTGTGTTTGACAAAATGGGGTAGTGATCATAATAGGCCGTCTACAAAAGGTACCCAGCATTAGGCTAATCTGTCACCCATTTCCATTTTTCCTCATTTTTTTTTTTTCAGGTCCAACGTGAGAGGAAAGAGTGAGGTTGTGTGTGCAAAGGGAGGTGTGGTGGGGGGGGGGGGGGGGGGTGGGAGGCGTAATGAAAAGGGCCTAAATGACAGTGGGTTGACAGTGGGATTGGCTGGTAAATGACTGCGGAGTGGCTCGCCTGCGGAGAGGGGATGGAGGAGGCTCCCAGTAGGCCTGATTAATTCCACTCTCGGCGGCTGCCAGGGGAGAGCCGGGGTTAGCGGCTGCTCGAAGAGGAGCCTATTACCAGTCCGCCGCTGAAACTGATATAATCAGCTGCACAGCGACCCGGCCTTCCCCGAGAAAAACTTTTCCAGGGCTCGCTCCCCATTCGTTCCACACTGGGACTTAAATACGGCGGTGGGGAGGGAAGGGGGAGGCGGGGAGTTGAGGTGAGGGAGGGCGTCGGGTTTGGATGAGGGGTACAAAGGATTTTCTTTTTGAGGGATGGTTAGGGGAGCTTTGTAAGAAATCCTCTCTGCTGTTCTGACTCCACTCTCCCTCACTCTGACTGTACCTCTGTATCTCTTTATCCCTATCTCTCTCCCCTCTCCTTCCCTCTCTGGCTGATTTCCTGCAGCTTTGATAGCGACAGACCCTCCCGTGTGGCAGCAGCTTTAAGTCTGGTCAGATATGAATATGTCACAGCTCTTAATCCCAGACGCCTCTCTCGCAGCTTCACAAACCGCAGAAAGTATGGCGCCGTTTTTTATCTGATGGGGGCTCACACATATGAAGCCCCCCCCCTCCCCTCCCAACGTTCTCCTGAACCCTGCTCCCTCTGTTTTTATGGGATTGACCTAGAATATGAATCGAACACGGGATAGCGTAACATTTTCCAAGTGACATATGTTCATCTATGTTGCAGGTATGTCTCATACTGCAGCTGGAGTTACAGCTCTCCTAATTACATGCCCAGCGAGGATTACGGGATTACCTCTTAACATCACGAGGTGTGTTTACTTGCGTTTTTCTGACTCTGTTCTGAAAATGCTTCACAAATTTACACAAAACACATTTTCATAACTTACCTGTCATGATATTGGGTTTTGAGATATTTATGCCTCCACCCGAATACAATCTGAAAGTCTTTTGAGAATTCACGGAGCTCACCATGAGCAGTTTTCACCATAACTAATTTCTAACAAAGAAATAGTCCCTATGAAAACTTCGAACTGCAAGGTCATGGATTATGTATAGCCGTGTTCGAATTACACTATATTGTTAATGGAGTCTCTGATTGGTGGGGATGTGTGGTAGTTTGTAGTTTCCCATTACCTATAACATGCTTTATTATTTTAGTCTTAGCCTTTTTGAGGAAAATATATCTTTAGTTTTAGTAGTAGTCTTCATCAGTGTCATTTTAGTCAAATTTTTGTCATGCAGTTTTTATTTTTATGTCTTCGGAGCATTTCGAGTCTTTAGCTGTCGCCATGTTTGTTGTGTACAGTCACCATGGTGACTGGTGTTGCTCTCGTGTGTCACAAGGTTAATGGAAAAGGCACCGTTGGCTTGTTCACACACACTCGGCGCCCATGTCCCTCTCCTTATGTTACATCACATCCACATCTACAGTACCTGAATGTTACATTATCTCACCTTATAAATGTTTTCCTGTCGGCTTGTCTGCTTTTGTAGTTTGTTCCAACTTCTTTTGTTGCCGTCCAGTCTAATTCTCATTGAATTGTAGCTGAATTTAGTCCATAATTCAGTTTCTTTCAAGAACGTCAGATAACATTACTGACAGAGACAATGCTACTAAAGCCTCAGAGTGTGATTCTGAAGATGCATGCAGGTCGCTGAGTAAGACTTTGTATTAAAACAGTAATTACTTCATTTATCCATTTGCTTGTTGTTGTTGTTCTTTTTCCGTCCTCGTACTCTTTTATTTAATTTTTGTATCGTTTTCCTCAACAAATGTTTCTCATCATAGTTTTCGTTGAGGAAATTAAGGCACAATAAAACCAAAAGAGTCCGCTGGCTGGATACTGCTGGAGGTGGTGGAAGTGAGGAAATATGTTTTTGTTGTAATTCGGTTGAACCAACCTTTTAACCATGTGTCTCTTGGCCCCGTGGATGTGCTCCTGCAGTCAAGGATGCAGCCACTCTCACACACCCACACGTGTGCACTCACACACACACACACACACACACACACACACACACAGCCCATTTTCATTTGTGTCCATTACACAGTCCTATTCATGTCCCAGATAGAGCAGGCCCTCTCCCTGCTTCAGTCTGAAAAATGTCAGCCTTCCCCTCCCTATGTCCCACCCGCCCCTGCCTCCCTCCACGCTGATAAAGGTCGTGAATAATACATATTAAGCACTGTACTGAAGGCTGTAACCGAACTGTTAAAATATTGATCTTTGCCAATCATAATAAAGAGAAATTACTGAAAGCGATCCATCACCATAAGCCAAGTGTCTGCTCCTACTCCAGGCTTAACTTGCTCAATTTCCCCCCTCTGTGTAGCGCCACATTATGGCTCAATAATAATAAAGATGATATCAGCGCTGCAATTGCCGCTGTGTGCGCAAGTGAAAGGTAGCGTGTTGTCATGCAAATTAAGCGACAACAAATCCCTACCACAACTAAATATATTTGGAGGATTACGTCCCGTTCATCTGTGGAAGGAAATAAATACTTTCAATATTTGCCAGTGCTCGCTCATCTCTGCTCTCCAGATTCCAAATGGTGCATGACATTTGGGTTGTGACGTGTGTGTGTGTGTGTGTGTGTGTGTGTGTTGGATATGCACGTGTGTGAGGAGTGTTTGTTTGTGTATGTGCGTGTGTGCGGAGGGAGAATTTGTGTAAGTGTGTAATTCCACATACTGCATGAGGGTTTTGTATTGTACATGCAGACACAGAGCTGTGTGTGTGTGTGTGTGTGTATGTGTCTTTGCTTGTATGAGAGTGTGTGAAGAGGGATTTTTTTGTTTGTGTACATGTGTGTGGGATTCTGACTTGTGTATAATATTGCATTGTGCGAGCTGTGAATGGGTGTGTGCGTGTCTCTTTATAAATGCATGCATAGTGCATGCTGTTGGAGTGTATGCACATGTGGCATTAGGTTTCATATCCTGCATAGGCACATGTGTGTATTTCAGTGTGTGGAAGGCAGTAGACGCGTGTCTGTGTGTGTGTGTGTGTGTACGTATGTGTGTGGGCTTCCTGTGTGCGTAGGCGCGTGAGAGAATATTATTTTTTTTAAGGTGAAAAGCAGCAAACTGGAGGTTGGAGTCACTCTAAAGCAGCTCTGATCAGATCAGCCGGTCCACCTCCAGCCTGAAACGCACACTGACATTTCCCATGATCACCTTTAGATGCCATTAAAGGTGATCATACAAGGCCGCCTGCCCAACTAAGCGAGACGTTCCCACACTTAATGAGTTTTTAAATATTAAAAGCAGCACACATCGTCGTCACTATTGTGAGCTCTTAATTTACCAAGCAATTAGGCGCGGGCCCTCATTTATCAGCGTGTGTTCATTTGCTGAAAACCTAGTCACTTTTTATTAATCGATGCCACAGAAACAGCGAGGTGAAATTAATGTGCGCCCAGCGGAGGTCACGCCAGCCCTGCTAGCTAGCTGCAGCTCAGTGAGACGGGAGATAAATAGGAAGTGTGCTTCGCCGGTCGCACCGGAGATACGGCGAGGCATCGGGGCGGTACGCCGGGGGACCGGCCTCTGCGGCTGGAGCGATGAGGAACAGTGGAGAACCGCTGCTCGGCTTTTCTGCGACCATCTGTTTTTTTTTTTTTTTTCTTTTTTTTTTTTTTTCCCATGCAGTAGGAAAATTAACCAAATGCCTTTTAAAAGGAAAAACAATTATAGTTTTAACCTTGCTGCTTCGCTGCGTTCCCTACTTCATTGTTTCTCCTCCATCACACTGCACGGATTCTACTTATAGAAACGTGGGAATGAATCAAAAGTGCGTTCTTTGAGAGGAATCCCAATGCATTTTTTTCTGTAAGTTGGTATTGTTTCTATGGAGAGTCTCCGTGACACCATGCTCCATCCTATATATTCATGTATAATTGCTGCCCTCCAACATACACTCATAATTCTTTTCCATAGGTTAATACACGGGTTAATATAAGGCCTTTTGCAAAGGGAGAAAAGTTACCCAACCTCTTAATTCTCTCCGTCACTGTGATTTGCACAAGGATATATATTGTCTAGCTTAAATCCAATCAAAGCCCGGCCGCTGGTAATGGATGATGAGACACCTGCTCGGCTCATGTTTACAGCAGCATGTTAATGTTAGCTCTACCCTGGGATAGCTATCCACTGTGATGTGCACAGGTGTTGTTTGCCGCGCTGCCCCCACTGTTGTGCTGTCTGTTAGACCGGCCAATGTGGGATTCCTTAATCTCGCCGCCGCCATGGGAGTGAGCAAACATACTGTATGCCTGCAAGATAATTCCGCCCGCCTGATGTAAAGCGAGCCGGGTTTGTGTTGCCAGACAGCTCTCATCTGGTCTCCTCTCGCACGGAGCCAGAAACTTTGCTGTACCACATTCCAGCAACGATAGAAGTAGGAAATTGAAATTAATCTGGGAAGCACTTGAATATGGTTTTAGTTGTTTGTTTGGGAAGGATGCTCAACTTTTGAGGCCGTCAGGTTTGGAATTATTTTTATTATTGATTATGCATATTTTTCTTTTTTTATTCAATTAATCATTAAGTAGTTTAGCTCAGGGATTCCCAACCACGGGTACTTGCAAGGGGCACTTCAGTATGTGGAAATATTAATATTAAAAATGAGCTCAGCTAAAAAAAAAAATGGCTCCACATTGTGTGTAGGAGAAAAAAAACCCTGAAAATGGGACGATGCTAAGTGTATTTATTGTCATAATAAATATCCTACCAGGTTCGACAGGTCGCACAGGAAACCCCTCCCACCGACCTGAGTTAGTTCAAACACCACGTGGCATGATTGTGAGTGTGTGAAAACCGGTTAGCAGAGAGGTGGAAATAGAAAACTAAAACTGACGGATAAATGGTTCAACTTCACCAGACCTAATAAAGATATCTCTGACTACTACTGGTTTGGTCTATAAAATGTCACATTTACCCAGAGCCCAAAGGGGAGACCTTTAAATCACTTTGGCCCGACCGAGAGTCCAAAGCACCAAGATACCTGTAATCAATTTACAGTGATCGAAAAAAGCAGCAAATTCTCACATGAGAGATATGAGAAAATGGCATGTTTGCCTGAAAAGTGGCTTAAATGATTAATCAATGAAAAAAAAAAAAACATCAAAACATCCACTCACTTATCTCCTGCGCTGAAAGTCTTAGTGACCGAAAGCATAGATATAAAGCTTAAAGAGCCGTTTCTTGTGAAGTTCAGGGCGAGAACGCGGTGAAAAAACAACGGTCACAGCAGAGCTGAGTAGATTTATAATCATGTGACGACCCGGGATTTGTGGATATATCTGGATTCATTTCCCCACATTCCCGCCATCACTGCAGAACCCCCCCCCTCCCCCCTTGTGTGCCCCTGATCCACGACCCCCAGGGGTGTTTGCAGCAGACTGTGATGGGGCTGTGCCAGGTTGGTGCTGCTCCAGCCTCGGCCCCGGCCCGTCCCGGGCCCGAGCCCGGCACTGCGCTAATATGCTCCCATTCCTCATCCAGACAGTCCGCAAAGCACTGGGGCAAAATATTCTGTCTCCCTGAGCAGCTCCTAATAAATTGTCCTTTCATCGACGCGCAAGACAAATTTTGCCTTCTCTCCCTCTCCCTCTCCTCTCCCTCCCTATCTCGCCGCGCTCGTGCTCACTTTGACTGTGCTCACATGCTCCTCCGCTCCCTGTGGTTTAGTGAAACTGGCACACTCACTCCACCTCTCAATAAACTACAGGGGATGCCAGGGGCGCAGCTCCTGTTGGCCGGAGCCCCCCTGCAAAAAGGGCGATGGGGGGGGGGGGGGGGGGGATTTACCAGGTAGACCGAAAAGATAAGAAATTAAAAGAGAGGGTTATTATTTCTGCACAGTCCTCCGCCGCTCTCCTCTCTTCCCCGGCTCTCGCCCCTCCACACGCCGCCACAACACGGTACTGCTTCCGCTTTGTAATTGCGCAATTAGTGCCACAGCCTGGTTTTCATATATCACAAATGGCTAGCTGCTGCTATTAAAGCAGCCCCAGCGCCGGGCTAGGGGGCATGGCTCGCCGAGGTGCATTAAGGGCAGCGTTTTGTAAAATGTGAGCCAATTTATCATGATCTGTTTTTCGCTCCCACCCACTGCTAAAACGCCCCTACTCCCTTGTCTTTGAGCCTGACCTTGTGCTGGGCTTGTGTATATATATGTGTGTGTGTGTGTGTGTGTGTGTGTGTGTGTGTCAACGTGCGGAGGTTCAATTTGCTCATTGTTACTTGCTTGCATAATTTCAGGCGGCTGGCTCGGCACGGAGCCCCACACTGAGCCACACACACACACACACACACACGCGCACACACACACACACACACGCCCTCAGTTACGCACACAAACATACAACAGTGTGCACAAATATATACGCACACACACACACACACACACACACACCTCCGCAAAACACGCCGGCCACTGATTGCTTGCACCGCCACTTTGCCTTCCTCTGTCTCTCATTCCACTTCTCTCTTTTTCGTTCTCTTTTCCTCTCCAAGCAAAATCCACTCATTTATATGCTGAGGCTAAACGGTATTCATTTGTAAGATGGCAAGCGGTATAACACTGGTAATTCCTCCTCACCAATTTCCAGCGCACTTTCCCCTTTAGCTGTCATAAGCAGTGCATTAAGTGAGCGAGGCAAATCCGCTCCCCATTCTGCGCCATCTCTCCCTCTCTCTCCCTCTTTTCCTCCCTGCCCGCCGTTCTCAATCACCCACTCGTCACCCTCCCTTCTCCACGGTTGCATGTTGCTGCTGTGAAGATTTACAACGCAACGCCTATTCACTCAACCCATCCCCTCTCTCTCCCTCCACGTCCTCTCTTTCTCTCTCTCTTTGCCTCCTTCCTTTCATTGTGCCGGGCGGTGGAGGCTGAAGATGACACCCTGAGCTCATCAGAAACCCCGCCGGCTTTTTCCCCCCGGAGAGCCGCCCTGAGCGCCAGGCAGCGGCACGCTGCACTGCAGATACCTGCCCCACCCCCTGCTGAGCAGCCCGTAGCCCAGAGAGAGGCAGGGGCGGGGGGGGGGGGCAGGAGGGGGATGAGGCTTGGGGTGGGGCCGGAGGAGGCTGGATGAAGGGATTTGAAGGTGGGGTTACGGCTGGGGAAGGGAGCAGAGCAGTGGAAGAGATGAAGGAAGGAGGTTGAGGGAAGGAGCTGGAAGCGGGGTTAGCGCTGGAAGAGGTGGGGTGGCGTTGAGGTCGGGCCGGTGCGTAAAAACGGAAGTGCATCAGATTGTGAGAACTGTCAAATGAACCGATCGCTTGGCCGAGAGGTAAGCCCGAATGTCACGGCTTCAGAAACAAAAGCCAGACCAATGAGTCAACAATGAAGGGGGGAAGTCACGCGGCAGCCGTAGCTCGCAACGCAACCGGAAATACATTTTTTGACTTGGTGTTGCAGTGGCGTCAATCGAAGTCGTTTAGGGATAGAGGAAAATACTCGCAGGGGCAGGATGTGAGGCCTGGGGGAAGGAGTCAGGGGCTGAGGGAGAGTCCGGAGGTGCAGTTGCTATGAAAAGGGCTGAAGGCGAGAGGTGGATGCTGATGCAGGGCTCAGGCAGTTAAACCAGCCTCTGAAACACTGGATCTACTGACCACACTCCCTGCCGCATGGATCAGCCTCTTTCTTTTACTACTATTTGATTCTTTTTTTCCCGCTCTTTCGGGTCTTATCGGCCACCCTAAGGATTTCTAAAGCACTCTCCCCTCCGCCTCCCCTCTGTCTGTCACTCTTACACTCTATTTCTCTCTCACCACCGCCGCTTGGTTTTTCTTCCTCCTCTTTTATCCTCGACTTCGTCCTCTGAGCTTCTCCAGAAGCCCCTTGCTCCCTGGATGAGGATGGAGGGCAGTATGCGGGGGGAATCCGACCCGCCGGCGCCAGCTCTGGTTCCAGCTGCACGCTGGTCGGAACCGCCATACGTTACCGACAGCCGATCACTGAGGCCGACACATTTTGACATTTGGTTTCACTCTCTCTTAAGGACATTCACTTATACAAAAACAAAGACTGAAACGGATGTATACCTTCGGAGGGTCTCTCCATTTATTTAATTCGACTCACTCAACAACACAGGCAACACAAACACCAGACAGAGTGATTGAAACAAAGCAGCCATCTGCTCAATACGCCATGTACTGGAGACAAATGTTCTTCCCAACACATCAGGAGTACCAAACGCAGCACAGGGAAAAGTACAAAACTATAAAGAATTAAAGTTGGGATAAAGTAACTGAAAAAATATATATAATTAATGAGTGGAAGTGCAACCATCTGCTTTTTTAACGGTGTCATTGAATGTCATCTTCACTGGCAAAAAAACACGTGGTAACGTGCACTGCTGCTGTCACTGGATGAACATTCAGGATGCATTAAAGTCTGACATCCCTACTTTCTACTGGGCTCAAGTGCGATCACCAGTCCAAACACACACAACACAGAATACAGTGATCGTGTACCATTAATGGACAATGAGTTTTTTCTAAACACCAAATACCAATGCCTGTTGAAGTGCTGTCACTACAGTGGACACTGCTTCGAGTGTCTTGCAGTGTTTTGACAATAGTCTCTGAACTGTCCAATTCTCCTCTGAGTCTTCTTCATCCATTTGTGACTGACGGAATTGACTTGCAACACTGATTCCACCATTTTGGGTTGTGCTAAATCCAGGATAGGTTTCAACTTTGTAAAAAGACAAATTCTGTTTTTCCCCTGTTGACAGCCGCTCCATCATGTCATCTAAACTCCCCAAAAGGTTTTAATGCCTCTGTTATTATGTTTGAACGAACACAATTGTGGTGTTGCTGACAGCATAATTATCAGGTAGTGGTATTATTTGCAGATAACAGGTTTCAAAGTTGTCAAATGAACACATTTCACCATGCTTTATATGGGAGTTTTTTTTTCACAAGACAAGTACAAACAACCAGCATCACAAGATCTTTCCAGATTGATCAAATGCAAAATGGGCCAAAAACAGGCTTAAATGTGCTGACCAACACTCAGCCACTGAGCTACCATTTCTCCCACCTTGGCGTTAATGCGTTTGTCGCTACTTGTCAAACACCCACTTGTTTTGAATTTACCACAAGAGTCTGGGCACCGCTGCCTCGTAGCACTGGCAATATGGACAAGAGAGCAATCATTGTTTTGTTGTTTAGAGTGCTGCACGAGTTGCTAACTTTTTGGAGGACTTGGCAAGGGTCCCTTTTTTTTTTTTTTTTGCCTCACCCCCCATTTTTGATGATAAGTGGCCAACTACCAGCTCGGAACGAGGTCAACGCAGGCCAACGGACTCAACCATTCCCCCCTCGTACAGGGGTGCAAATTGAGCGAACATAAAGTGGAAGTGAGTTCAGCTGTTGCCTCCATACATCTACTCACAGATTCAAATGTATCTGTGGTGAAACATTTACATGCAGGGAACGTAAAGGCAAATAATCCTTTTGTTGAAATGTGTCTTTAATGTCCAGCAACAGAAAAAGCTCACAATGTGTGGTCTCTTTGTGTGTGCAGTAGGATGAGATGGTGACAGAGGGTTTATATGAATGAGTGTTTGGCTCCACCAAATATGTTTTTTAGGGCTAATAATAATAATATAATTGCAATATTTTATAGTTTATCTTAAAATGTGATTGTTCTCATCAGGCTGGGAAAGTGTCTCGAGCACTGAGAATATTTAGAGGTGATCGTATATCGAAACCTAAAATGAAGGATGAATGAAGTCAATGAGCATTTTCAAAGAAGTGTAACCCACCATTACCTATTAAGTAAGTTATGCTGTACATTTTAACATGCTTTCAATGCGATTTTGGAACCAGAGTTGCTAACACTAGTGAGGTCGGCCACTGATGTCGGCCTGGCTGGCAGTCGGCGTCCCACTTGGTCCCAAAGGTGTCGGATGGCGTCGATGTGCAGGCCGGTCACGTTCTTCCACACCAAACTGGGAAAAACCTTTCTTTATGTCGAAACAGGAGAAACCGTGAAACCACGCTGTTGCCTAAATACTGCATGTTGCACCATTAAGATCTCCTTTAATTGGAACAAATAATGTAAGACAGCAAGAAAAAGGTAGACAAATGTGGCTGTATAGCATAGATGACACAGACGACTGATGATATACATTCAAGACTTTTATTTGATATGTTTCATTGCGCGTGCTTCTCCCCGATTCTCTGTAAGTGTGTCTGTACAGCCGCCAGCGGCTCAGATGTGTGTTGTGTTGCTCTCGCCCTGACCTGCTAGATGACACCACATCATTATTCTGCTCTCGTTCATTTCCACCAGGAGAGCAGGGGTCAGCCTTCGGACCAGCTCCCGCTAAACACGAGCCACTTCCATGCTGGGACTGACTTCATCTGTCTGTGGATGAACTGTGGAAATTGTAATCGTGTCTCTCCGCACCGTCTCTTAAAGGGGTTCCCGCGTTTGGAAGTCAAATTAAAGGGGACTTAAATTACCTTCAAGGTCCTGTTTGGTAAAATTTAAGGACTCAAGTTAAGATGAGTTTTGCAGTAAAGTTATCCCGTCCTCGCTGATAAAAAGCACAAAATAATACATCCTCCAAAATGGCTGTATACAGCTGTAAACTGCTTTCAACAAAAGCTGAACATATAACCTTTATGAAGGTAGGATTTATTGCAAGACCGTTGTATGAGACTGCGTTTGTTTAATCTACCTAATAAACTGCCAACTGGAGTGTATTACGAAATATTTATTTAAAAAAAATCTAGTTTCTTCCTAGACATCCCTTTTCAAGAGTTTAACAGGCTATTGTATGTATCCAGGCATATCAAATGCTTTTGTTGTATTTCCTCTTTTAACTATAGCCCATGGATTGGGTGTTCCTGCGTTGAAAGTTTTGCACTGAAAACTAAAAATAAGGGGTCTTACTTCTGAAAAAAAGGCCACATTTTGGAAATGCAAAGTGTTAACCAAACAACTCAAGCCTGTCGGTTTGTACAGTTGTGTCCAGACTCCCACAGAAACACACAAATACTGTACACAAACCCGTACGCCTCAGAAAGTGACACAGCACATAATTGAAATGTATTCGCAATTATGCCACACAACAAACAACCCTCCCTTGATGTTGTTGTTTTTTTTTCCTCCTAGACTTCCTTCACAGTCGATGAGCGGCGATCGCAGCGCCGCTTTCCTATGGGAGGACTTATGCTTTGGCACTGAGGTGTAATAGCTGAGAGAGTTAATGTAGCTTAAACTGCCAAACTAATTGTCCCTGTCTCTGTCATATTTGTCTAGTCGAGCACTCCTAAATACCACAGCGATTAATTATCCTATAGCAAGGTACGAGGAGACAGCGTCTATTCTCCTCCTCAGCTCTTTGTGTGCGCCTGTTTGTGTGTGTGTGCATGGGACGTCGTCTGTTACATGTCTGCATACTACACGTGTGTGTGTGTGTGCATGTGTTTGTGTGCATGTAAACCCAAGTGTAGTCAGGGGAGTATTTGTAGTATTTGTAGTATTTGCCCGGCCAGGACCAATCGACATCGGCTTCAGCACGCATTATGACAAAAAAATGCAATGCACATATGTCATCGTAACTCATCCATAAAATTCACCTCAGCTCTCATCTAGGATTTGTTTCAGTAATTTGTCCTTAGAGTTGCTTCAGGCAGAGCGCTGAAGTTGCATCAGATAATTGCTTCACAATCACTGGCTCATTCATCAGCTGCTTAGCTACCAGCTGACTAGTAGCGTCCAATCATATTCATACACTTCATTGCAGCTTCCTCACATTTGAAGCTCCTCTTTACTGTGTGTGATAAGCTTTTGCTATTGCTGGTTCAACGAAGATTCAGTGGTCACCTATGTGTTTATGAGGGGGAATAAATCAGCCAGCAGAAGTCTTGCTGCTGCTCGGATTCTTTGAGAGCTCAAATATATATATATATTTATTTTTCATCCAAATCTAATTCTATAATAATTTGCTTTAAATGGTCAGTTGGTTGCTGTGAGAGTGTCTGCTCTCAGCTTTGAAAGAAATAATGAATTGTCACACTTTGGCATAAATTATCGAATCCAGTTCATTGTGTCGCGGCTGTGACTTTCAATACCAGATACTCCAGCAAGACGTTTAGGACAGAGTTGAAGCTTTGAGCCACCAGCGAAAGAAAATGATGTGATAGTAGAACTGTAATATACTAATGAAAACCATATATATTGAAGGGGTCCTTGCATGTGGTGTTTGAATAAACAGAGCTTATCTTGGTGTAGGGTGCTATGTCACATTTTAATAAAGTCAAGTCTTCATTTAGCCCCTTAAAAAAGGAAAGTTTTGCATTCTGGATTACATTTGAATCACAGAAACTAGTATTGCTTTGTTCTGGGTAATGAGAAAGTGTCTCTAAATGTATTATTTTGCAAGAATATAGAAAAGTACCCTGCTTGCTTTTGGTGACATGACCCTCACTTTGCACATTGTAGTGGTCCTTCAAGTCCCCCGAGGAAGAACAGCAGCATCTTCCTCCATTGAGGGAACCCTGGGAAGTTAAGCTCAAGCATTATCCAAGTCTTTCTCATATCCCCTCTCTTGAATGCTGGGGAGATGGGAAGCGGGAGGATTTCAAGATGGATGATGATGGATGAGACGTCCTTTCCTTCAAATACACTGCCGCCATAGCTGCTTCTTCACTTTGCGTCAGAATTAATGGAAACAAACGGCGATCACATCCGCACGGCTGGCTGCGAGTTCCTCGCGCGTCTCACTCAGCCGATGTTTGCGAGCAGTTTGTGTCCCCGCGCACAGGTGCGCCGCGATCGTGCCTACGTGTTGGGGCTTGTTTGCCAAGATCAGAGGCAGGCGCCCCGGGTGTGTGAAGTGTTCCCATCATGCATCGCTCCATGCCTGGGCAGCCCACGCCCACTCATCATCCCCACATTAACGCTCATCTCTCTCCCGCTATCTCTCCCGTGCGCGCGCACACACACACACACACACTCGCTTTTCTTCTCTCTCACTCTGTCTGTGTTTCGCTCTCCCTCTCTTTGTGATCTCTCTGTTTATGTTTGACCTTTTTTGCCGTTCTGCACCGGCTAATGATGGTACAGGGATAGCAGGTGTGCTGCATTAGCCGACTTCTGCCGTGGCGGAACAAATTAGAGGTCCACCAACACCGAAGGCCAACCTTTCACCGCCGATGCTCCCGTTAGTTGCAGACACACCCACAGATGCCCACACAACACAGGCAGATATGCAAACATGCAGTACTGTAGCAGCCATACACACACACACACACACTCTCTCTGGGCTGTCAGATGTGTGCAATTTGAGCGAAATGACACAACCCAGCCACATAATCTTCTCACCTGGAAAAATGGGAAAAGGAGGACAGGGGAGAACGTGGAGGCGAGGTATATAATCATGCTTTGTTTGAACAGCTAGCCCAGGTTTACAAATACTATACTCTGCTGATTTTGCATAACTAGACGACAGTGTTGCTTTGACTTTTTTCTTTCCTTTTTTTTCCCTTCCTCCCGCGGGGTTGTGCTGTGTGTTGAATGTGAAGAGAGGAAGAGATGGAAAGACTGAAAGATAGATACACAGAGGGAGAGGCGGCGATTACTGCCTCGCGCACACACACACACATTTTTGCCTACATTACAATACGCAAAACACCGCCCTGTCTCCCACTACCTTCCAAATAGCCGCTCCACTCTGACTTTGCAGAGTCAAATCCAAGCAGGCATCGTGCGGGAAAAAAAAAAAATCAAAGGAGAACATCAGCTTGATTTGGACCCCTGCTGCCGGCGAGGATTTGTGTGAGCGAGTCTGTAGGTTTGCATGAATGCAGACAAATAGAAGACTGTGGCATTCTGTGTTGATTTGTAATCAGTGAACACAGGAAAAAAAAAAAAATGGGAAAAAAAAGCCATAAACACCTTGAGCCGGGCATATCTGATCTTAACTGCTGTAAAAATTGAACATCCATCAAATATTTGTCATTACTGACACTGGAGATATATTTAATTAACACATGAATCTGACAGGTCTAGTTCAGCATCTATATGCTGCAAATCCAGATGCATAAATGATGAAACATTAGTCATGGGGAGAAGTGAGATGATAAGTATTATGTATTGCCTATGAACACAATTTGAAAAACATCATACGGTCCATCATCTGTTGCGGTGTCGTCCTGGTACAAAAACCACGCATACGCTATTTCCAACACATAAACTAGTATTTATAAAATCAGAACATGCAGTAACAGTAACAATGTGCGTACCTCACCTAAACACCACGCATACACTTGATGCAGACTGAGATAGATATAACAAGGTGGGGATGGAAAATAAAAAGATATTTGTTGTTGTTGCAGGTTGTTAACTAATTTCACTGATTGTATTAAATGTTTTGCAGTCTGCACAGGGATCTGTAATGGTCCAATCAAAGGCACAGTTATAAACTTAGCTCCTGATAGTGAAGCCGTGATGATGACGGTGCTGCCAGCAGCTACGAGTACCAGCAGTCCCACTATAGGTACCCATGGCACGGGTATTGGCCACGCTTTACCATGATTCACCACCAGACCACCAGAACAAATCCCTGCATATGCACGGCTTTATAAATCTGACAAACAGATTTCTGTGTTTTCTGTGTTTGTCTCACTGCCGAGACAACACAACGTGTGCGGCCTCGGTCAGAATATTCAGCATGAGCAATGACATTCCTGAAGGTGTTGCTGGACAAAATGGGCTACCGCCCGCCACAAGTTTCGACCGACACAAAGAATCAAACCCGTATATGTTTAGGGATTACTGGTAATGGCCGAGGGAAGGCCTCCAGCCCAGAAATCGTACAATCAAGTGAGATGTTAACCTCAATTGTAGCCTTTCAAACACAAGCTGCCCTGAGAGACGGGTAAAAAAGGGACAAGGAAAATTAAACACATACTTGATGGGAGGGAAATTGCCCCCTGCTTGCGGTGTCGCAACCGTTTCACCTCGGCAAATGAGCACCTTTAGCTGGTGGGGGGAATAGGAGAGACCTTTTAAAAAAAAATAAATACAAAAATTTTCCCTTATTTCCTTCTCTGTCAACCTTGGCCAAAGTGCTATTCTGTTGTCTGTCATCGGGCTTGCTCTATTACTGTCATTACGGCAACCGGCCCCGGTGGTTAATGTGTTTGTCTATGTACACAAGTCAGAGGCGGCCCGCGGTTGAATGACACCCAATCTACATGTGGCAGGATTGCCTTTGGTTTGGAGGGAAATGGGAACCTGCCTTCTTCCTCTTAATCAGACATCTTTGATTGATCCGCCCCACACACACACACACACACACACACACCTCGCACTTTTGCTGACTGACACGCGGCGAAACACCTCCCCGACCTCGCCCTCCTCCCGTAACAGCTATAAAGATGTGTTCAGTCGTCACGCGGAGCGCCGGGGACGACTGAGAGCTTGACAGGTCGACTCTTGGCCTTAATGGGCAAACACACACTGGAGCGTTTGCCTCTATTTTGAGCGTCGCTCTGAACCGCAGGAACTTGCGGGCTTGGAGATGAAAGGCAAACAGCAAAGACAGGCTTGAGGGGAGTCTTTCACTGCTCTTCTTCGACTTCTTGCTGCCTCAGTCGAAGGTTCAAGTGGGACGTTGAAGAACAGAGGGGGGTGCGCCTCCGGAGAGAGTTTCGCAATGAAAGAGTGCAAGAATCGTCCCCCCCCAAGGCTTCTTCCTCTTCCTCGGCGAGTTGATTCCAAGCAGACGTAACACACTGCCCACACTGTGAGAGGAATAGTGTTTGTGTGAATGTGAATGTGTTTTCTGAGGGAATCCAGTCCCCCAGGACTCCAGGGTTTTCCAGGCAGACAAGTGGGCTTTCCACAGATTTGTGTTAGCGAGTGTGTGTGTGTGTGTGTGTGTGTTCACGCGTTGGGGATATTTTTCATCCATGCAGGCCTCAGGAAGCAGTGGTCTGGCCGGGGATCAGCAGTGAGCCTTAGGAGACACCTCTATGGGAGCAGTGTTCGGCCACTGGAACGAGTCTCACACACGTACACTTTGTTTCAGCTGCCACTTCGCGTCCGTACACATTCAAACGCACCCGTAAATACACTAATGGACATGTGCACACACGCAGATTTACCTCCCGACCGCCATCCAAACACACACGTACACACATGCAACCCCCGACCGCAGACCATATATCACATTACAGCGCCTCAAATCTAGTCTGGATCCCTCCGGAGGACAGAAAAGTATCTGATCTGGGCAGAGGTTAGTATGTAGGCCTCTATGGTGGAAGGTCTCAATGTTACCAGCCGGAAGACGAGATTCCCCCTGTAACGTAACCAAACAAACACCTAATTGCTGTTAAAACAAACATTTGACAAGTCTCCTTCCCAGCAGTGAGAGTATATGGTGCTATAAATGCTGAAGATGCAAAATGAATTTGTGGTTCTTAAAGCTCTTACAGCTTAACTCTAGCCACTCTAAACATTATAATAATTAATAATGATTCTGGACAACGGCCAATCGCCAATTGCTTCCCTCTAGAGTAAAGAATGTGTTGCTTTTCAGTCTGCATGGCTGCATTTCAGTCCAACAGGGCCAACAGATGCTCCAGCAAATCAATTCCATCCTTACTTTGGCAGGAATCGTGCAAAGTGCCCGGATTGCCAAGTAAGATGGCATAGAAGAAAAAGGAAATATAGGTGAAATGTGTTTTTCTGAGTGTGTACAAAATGCACTGTTGGGATGGATGAGCAGTTTTTTCCTCTATTTTTGGTCATGGTTGGACTAAATGAGTAATTAATTAATCAAAAAAATAACTGTCGGGTTAATTATGAAAATAACAGGTAGTTGCAGCCATGAATTTAAGAATGACGTGTAAATGTAAAAACAAAACAAAAAACTCAACCATATTTGGTTGGGCCATTCCTCATTGTTTTAACTCTGTGAAGTATGATACAGAGGCATTTCAAAGTGCTTTGCATCAAAATAAAGAAAGAAAAATACTTCAATACACATAAAGAAAACAAAAATCATAAACAAATGAAACAGTAAAGAAGATAATTTAGAGGAAAGAATAAATAAATGTGTGCAGGCAAGGAGACATCGCAGGATAAGAGACAATACTTTCTAAATACAATAAACAAAATATACAAAACGTCACGATATCACAATTCAGCTGACAGTTACATATTAACAGCACATGCACAACGGGTGAAAGCAGCTCAGTTTTAAAATTAAACTGCTGTTTGATTGCTTTTTCTACTTCTTCCACTGCCTCAACAGGCAAACGCTATTCCACACAGAGCCCTAATATTGATATCACACAATTGATATTAATGAAAACATATGGAACGCGGCTGCGGCGGCACATTCATCCACTGCAAATGTACATGAGGCGTTCTCTGCGAAATGAACCAAAGCCTGGCGAGCGCCTTGAAATTAAGTGCAGTGATTTGTTTGCGGCGCAATGCATTACACCTGATTGTGTGTTTGCTCATGTGTGTTGAAGACGCGGCTAATGAGGCATTACTGGCGAGGGGAAACCCAATCGATCGCGCGCTGTCGCCGGACAATGCTGATCAATTGTACTGTATTGACTGCATTTCCCCCTCATTAGCTTCTATGAGGTGTGTGTGTGTGTGTGGGTGTGTGTGTGTGTGTGTGGCGGGGGGGGGGAGGTGATGTGTGTTTGGGGTAAACACACTCAGGTGGCGGTGCAGGCCTGTGCCATGTCTCTGCTGTGCTATGTAGACTGGCGGCAGGCATGGGGGCACTGATTACTCTTATTAACACGGAGGGTGTCAGGCACCGGTCCAAATGGCACCGCAGCGACTGTTCACACACACACACACACACACACACACACGTGCTCGCTGCGCACACACTCGCGGAGCCCGTTCGGAGCCAAGAGTCCCAGCTGAACCCTGCCGTTGGGCCCTGTGTGTTGCCATGAGCTCAGGAGGAGATCTTTGTAGTGAGCTGTCAGAGTTTTAACGACTAATATGTTGCCTCGTCGCTCTCTGAAGCTGTTGTCTCCGATGCCGGTCCAAAAAAAGCAGGAAAACCACCTGCTTTCTTTGCCAAATCCCGTAAGGAATATTTTAGCTGGAGAAGCTAGAAAGACAGCGGTTTCATTTTTTTTTTTTTTTTTAAAGTTTTTGGGTTAGGGCTACCCGTCTTTCCTCCTCCTTATTTCCCCACCTCCCTCCATCCCCACCCGCAGCTGACCATTGAAAAACCAACCCATGAAGCCATTTAGAGGCTTTTTGGTCCCTGGCCAAGATTCACAAAATGCTTTCAACTCTGTGAATTCACAATGTACCACTCAGCCTGGCAGATACCGAGCCAGGGTTCACGCGTTCATACTGTTCATTGTGTTGATTTCTTTATTATTTTTTTTTCTACCGGAGGGTTGAAGAGTGCATCGCTTCGTCCTTCCTGATCTTTAGTCTAACTTTTGCTGTATAATTTAAACGGCTACACCCCGCAACAGAATTTCCTTTGTTTTATCGGGGTTGAGGAGGTGATTGTGTTACACTCTCTCATTTTGTTGTCAGTCCTCCGGCATGGCCACATGGCCCTCCCAACCATTTGTGCTCTCTGAATTATATTTTATTAACTTTTGTCCACAACTCCTTCCTCCAGAACCAGTCGCAGTCCTTTTTCTTTGCATATTCCATAGCATTTTAAAACAAGCTCAAGCTCACAGATTTTTTAGTATGTGTATCTGTATTTTATTGTATTTAAATATACCGGCTGCTATGATGACCTAATTTCCCTTCGGGGATGAATAAAGTAATCTATCTATCTATCTATCTATCTATCTATCTATTGTTCTTTTTTGGGGAGATAAGGCTTGACATCACATCTTAGTTTGGCTCTATCTGTTGATTTAGTAGTTTCTGCTGTGAAACTGGCATTAACAACACATGTTAACAACACGTTAACATGTCTCCAGCACAGCTACAATAGAGGTTGACACCATCAAATGTTTCATTTCAGGTTCAGGTGTTGATGCTGCATTCATGCCATGTCGGCAGAATGGGAAGAAAGGGAAAATTAGGCGTTACACAAATCACTCCAAGGTAACGGACCCCATCCTTAGACATGTTGTCACAGCGGATAGAAATGAAGCTCAAAGTAGCTGTTTATCGTCCTATTTACATGTTTGTAGCCATAATTCCAACTTTGAAGTCAATGTGAGCTGTATTTCAAGACGGAAACTTGTAATTGCAGGAGCTCCCACATGGCATGAATGTGATATTTTTTCTAGAACTGCAATTTTAAGGAAATCACCACTGTAGAAGAAGGAAAACAGAATAGAATGCAGCTTCAAGGCAGGTTTGAGTTAAAACGCTGTTTAAATTGCTCTCTTGCTTCAGAATAAGTAATGGGTCAACTCAACAATTTAGTTGTACATTTGAACACTTAAATCAGCTTGCCAGTGGATTTTAATCAAAGTTTTGTATTCGTGTCTGCAGTTTGACTGCAGGGCGAAGTGAGTTTAATAAACCTTTCCTTAACTCATTTACTACGACTGGACAGCCTGAAAGAATTTAGTTTGCAAAAAAAATGAAGCTTCCCACCAACCTCAGTACACCTATTGTTATCCCCACTTAAAGAAAATGTACAAGTGGTGCTAGAAATTCTGGGATATTGATTGTTTTTGAAAGGCACTCTGGGAAATGTAGGAAATGACTTGCTCGAGGAGGCCGAGAGAAAAGTAGGTACACCAAAATTACACTTCATCACAAAATAACTTGCGGTCAGAGGGGAACGGCATTAAAATTATGGTTGTTCTCTGCTCCAAAGGGAGAAACAAGTGAAGTTTGGCTGCACTGGGAAGCTCCCAGCAGGAAGTGTGTTTAACTTAGTGTGAAGTAGAGCGTTGCTTAAAATCAAGCATGCATTGCTCAGCAAACCTCCCTCAGATAAATAAATAAAACAAATGCATAAGATGGGATGTTCGTCGCTGCCTCCTCCATGTTGGATCTGTGGTGCCTGTATCAGGAGAGCCCAGCTCCCCGACTGTAAGATGATTGGCTTCCACAGAACTTATTAAACATAATTGCAAACTAATTAGTACAGCGATGGCTTGGCACCTCCGTCTAGTGCCAGACACTCAATGTGGGTTTACAACATGCATTTAAATTTTACACTAATTACCAATCCCTGATTAATTCATGACTGGGGTGTGCTTTATAATAGTTATTAATAGGGCTGTATAGATTAGATTAAGAATTAATTTCCAAATAAAAACCTGGCATTACATGCATGGGGAAAGCCATGTGTTGCAGAGCGACCTGTGCACGCTAATGTATGTGTTGTGTCACAATGCATTGGCAAAGCACTTTGATTTAACAATCGGGTTTGCTTTCGTGGAGCGGCAATTTGTATGAAATCACTTGATCTAATGAGGATTTGCTTCAAACGGCTCGTCTAATGAGCGTTTGCGTCGAATCCGCTATTGAAACAACCGACTGCTCCCACAAAACATTGCTCACAACGCAAGGCAAGATTTGAAATCCAATCCTCACAGCTTTACCTGCGAACGGAACCCCTAATTATGTCAAAACAGACCTCGCAGGACGGCAGCGCTCCGTCATCACGCCGTCCTCCGCCCTGGCTGGGGGTCATTAGCGCCAAACCCGAAAAAGCCCTACTGGATGGTGACCTGCGAGGTTCTCCGTCTTGCTCTTGGGGGATTAATCCTGGCCCACACTCCTTGTCCTTTTCTGCATCGGCTAATGGTCACAGCATGGACCTCACAATGCTCCCCTAATTTCCACTAATTTAATGGTCGTTAGCAGCCTTGGCACTAGAGCATGCGTGGGTAGGTGTGTGTGTGTGTGTGTGCGTGCGTGCGAGTATACGGGTATGCATGTATGCGCCTGCATCTAACTACATGTTTGCCTCCACATGCACGTGTATCAGAGTGTATTTGCTCTGCATCAAATGTCCTGGCACCGTTTGGAGGGCGTGCAGGGCACCGGTGGCACAGGGAGATCATTAATTCGCCCTGCCTCTCTGCACGGCTTATTTTGATGTTTTTGTAATGAGCGCCTGCTAGGGAGGGTAAACAGCGAGAGTCGTCGCGGCCCCTTTGATGTCAAATGATGTGAGAGGCAATGAGGGTGGAAAAAGACGTGGAGGAGCAGGTCTGAGGAAGGAGTGGATGCTGAGAGGCCCGCGAGGAGCGGCGAAGATGAGGAGAAAATCGCTCCTGGGCCGAGTGGCTGCTGGTGATTTCCTGTCACACACACACACACACGGGAGAATGTGAAGAAACTAAGTTGGGTGTGTGTGTGTGCCTGTCATGGTTTAGGAGTATACGTGTGTGTCTGTGTGAGCTTTGGCTTCATGCCCGTTCAAACTAAAGCAGCCCCAAGATACCTAAAATCTCTTGGATTTGAAATGAACAGGGATTAAGTGTTGCTTTTTAATTGTAAGATTTAGTCATTGGTGGGTGGAGCTATGAATCAGCCTTCACATGTCAATGCCGTACACCAGAGATTGGGTTTTTGTGGAGCTGTACACTTGAGACTTGGACGTGATTTGCTTGAGAGTTGAAAGCAGAGAGGCTCAAGTTTTAACCTGGTAAAATCAGGGAACAAAATAGGGAAATAGTCACAATAGACAAAAGACTTTTACTGTGATTTGGATTAGCATGAATGTTCATTCTTGACCTTTTAGAAATAGTAGTTTGACAAAACAATCCCAACTCACTCACTTACTTTTTTATGGAGGATTCATTTGTAGATGAAGACCAGGTGATACATTTGAAATCTAGTGGACCTTGAGTTGGGATTATTTTGTCAGATTTGACTTGAAACGTGTTTTATTATGAAATGATAATACCGCTTACAAGGCAAAATATGGGAATATATGCAAAATAAGTCCCAAATCCAGACATGCAAACGGTAATTGTGGATAGTAAAGATGTTTAAAAGTTGCCTGTCCAGATCATAAATAAACGCAATCCTCATACACCGTCTTTTTTGCCCATAACTTTTTGCGGCTGTGTTGCTGTGCTCAGGGACATAGTACCTAACATGGTAACATGTTTATCTTGAGGTGCGTTGTGGTCTGTCTGCAGGCATCCAGCCGTAACTTTTATACCTCGTCAAATACATTTCTTTGTGATTCCACACACACGCTCGCACAATACGTTCCAGGTAAAATTGCAACATGCACTTCCAAACTCTTCAAGTAAACAGCTTCGGGGTAAGCAATAATGATTACTTAGAGTGGGAGATTGACAATTTTGTAATGTTAAATTTGTTTCATCCCTTTCTGCCCCAGACTTGCGTCGGCGCTTCACTGGAGTTTAATTCCAGGGTGGGAAATATCAGTGGGTAGAGTGGGCTCTTGATGCTCGGGTGACTCACGAGAAGGTTTGTGTGACTCGGAACTCCTTTCAATCACTCGTCTCCCGCCAATCAACGCTTCCCTCCTTTTCTCAGCCATTTTGCATTTGATTCCCCTCTTTTGTCAGTCTCTCTAGTGTTTCCACTCAGTCCACTTGTAACATTTCTTTACCGTCTCCCTCTCCATACCGTGCTACCACCAACCACAATTAGGATCCCCCCCCCCACTCCGCTGTTTACCGTCGTGGCGTGCTGAGGCCCCAGCCGAGGGTGACATCTTGACAGTTTCTTGTTAAACCGCGGACAAAAGGTCCTTTTTGAATGATGAGCTGTTATTATGTAAATGGCCTCTGACGGATACTGTCTCCACACGGCAGAGTCCCGAAGTCCAGTCAATGGCGCGGCGGAGGCTGCTGCCGTGATGGTGATCATTTTCATGATTGCGGGGACTTCAGAGGGGGGCAAAGTGACCGGGGGTTACGTTGGATGAGTAGGTCTGTTTACTGCACAGTGACTGACCCCCGTATGGAAAACATAGCTTAGTCCCCTTCTCCCCTTGTAATGGATTGACTTTGAGCAGTATGTTTCAGACACACTTGCTCTCAAGGTTAAGAAGTTGCTGGTAATTTGTTTCATGGGAATCACATGCAGACCAGATCATCGCTTGTATTAAACCACTTTGCATTGGAAGCATCGCATTTTTTTTTACATGGTATGATGTCTATTGTGCCTCTGAGGGAGCTCCGTCATGTCAGGTTTTGTTTTCAGTATTGTGCACAGCAAATAGAAAACTTTCCTGTCTTGGACATTACAGTGTGTAAACAATGGCTACTCACCTTACCTACTAACCTGACTGTCTACAGTTTGTGAGAAGTTGAATAGTCAGTGTTCCTTCTATTAGTCTTTTATTTAAATCTTTAGTTAGTTTACAGGAGAGAAAAGCATACATTTACCTTTGCTATCCTATTTATCATCTCGCTACCAATCGTATTTAACTCGCGACCCATTGCTGGGCTCCTAGTTCCCAGGTTGGCCACCGCTGCTCCAACTTCTGTTTTTGGATCACAGCTAAATTTGCAGGTAAAAAATGGAACTTCTCTTAGTAGCACAATGCCCGTCTGTTTCATGAGTTCAGAATGAGATACTTCTGTAAGACATGATAATATTGTTGCTGCAGTCCTGTGGGCTAAGAACTGTTTTTAATTGATTTTCTGTAAATAAAACCTGGGGGGCCCTACAGCAAAGGCCCAGTGCACAAGGATGTGCGTGCATGAAAGTACAATCTAGGCTTCTACGAGTCTTTATTGGTGTGTGTTTGAGTGTATGAGCTTGTATAGAGTGAGTTGTGTTTGTGTGTATGCCTTTCAAAAGTGTGTGTGTGTGTGTGTGTGTGTGTGTGTGTGTGTGTAGGCCTGTGCGGTTGCGGTGACTCACTCTCCCTGACCTCCGTGCTGCCCACACACACACACACACACACACACACAAACACAGAGAGAAGCCCGGCTCTAGCTTTGTGCTTTCTCATCAGCCGACCTCTGACCCGTGCCAGCAGCCTCTCCGACGCGAAGCTGAGCCGTATTAACCTGGACCTCTTCTGTTTCCAAGCACAATCATCCGTCCGCATAACAACCGCGGCCGCCAAATCCGTCGCACCGCCGCTCCCCGCCATCACGCAGGCTAGATGTGTAATAATACATGCATGCTCACACCGCAAATAGGCGCCACGCCGCTGTACGGCACACCTTCGCAGGGAGATCAGGGAAGAAGAGAGGGGGCGGCGATGAATATGAGGAAGAGGGGAGGGAGAGTGCGTGAGAAGGAGGTGTTGTTGTAGACGAAGTGTGTTCATATTCTTCACTTCATTGGGTCTCATTATTCCCCAGCATGGGTGTTGTGAGCATGTCCATGTATGATTCATCCAGAAGCACCTCGGCAAGGCTCAGGGAAATTACCCTGCGTGTGACACACACACACACACACACCCACACACACACACACATACACAGTGTACAAAATAATAATATTTGCTCTTTCCAACAAATAGACTGACCAGATGAGTCCAGGCGATGATTTCATATTGAATTTGTCCGTTAAATTCACTTTAGTGTACGTAGCCATGACCGAATCTGTACACTCAGTTTCTAGTTAACGAGATATTTTCATGTTATAATGGCATATTTTTTCCAACTGATTTATTTCTAATAAAGCTGCTCGCCACTTGACTGCGGAATGGCATTGCACTCATACGCTGTGTTATCGGAAAATGAACCCCCTGAAATCACGTAAACAAAGTATGAGGTCATTGTCTTAATCTTCCTCTTGATTATCAGTAACTGTTTTAGGCAGTTGAATTCAGAGATTACCAAAAGACATAAACCCACTACAGCACTAATGTGAGTATTACTTAATATCACCAATGAGCTACATGTGACTACTTGTGACATCTTTGTTCCCTAACTTAATGTATGACGATGAAATTGGATAAACAGGCCAGATAAAACATAGGGAAGTGTCTTGTTTTATTGGTTGTAGATTTAATCCCTATTGATGTATAATTATGTATTTTGTTATGACCATGGATATGTCTTTGCGCACCAAACATGATTCCATTGATCCATCCCTCTTTCTGCCGCTTTTCGGGCGGCCGGGTCGTGGTGGCAGCAGGCTAAGTCAGGTAGTCCAGGCGCCCCCTCTCCCCAGCAACGTTTTCCAGCTCCTCTGGGGCGATCCCGAGGCGTTGCCAAGCCAGATGAGATATATAATTTCTCCAGTGTGTTCTGGGTCTCCTGCCAGTTGCGGCTGGGCTCACCCTTCGCGTCGAAGTGAGCCAGTTGAGGTGGTGCGGGCATTGGCTCAGGACGCCTCCTGGGCACCTTCCTTTGGGGGTTTTCCTGGCTCGTCCAGCTGGTAGGAGATGAAACATAACTGCACAAAGAAAACAACTTGTCATAGTATTTTATCAGGGATCAGATGCTTGTTTATGCTCCAAAATGTGATAAGTGGTGGTGGACGCAGTACAGTAGTAAGTTCTGAGCCTTGTGTTTTGGTCACAGTATCCACTCGCATTCACTGAAGGCGTTACGACATGAAAGTTTATCTAAAACGAATTCTTCGGAAGGATATGACCACGGCGGGTAACCCTGATGATAAAAACACAAAATGATGCGTTGCGAGGGTGAACACACAATCAAAACAAACAAAACTTCGCCTCCTCGCCGCTCGACACCGTCCCGCGCAATCACAGCGGCACTCCCTTGCCCGTCCTCCTCCACTCAACCGCCGCAGCCATCATCTTAAATACTTTAAACACACATGGACCCCGGACACATACATGTAGCAACAGCACACACACACATAACTCTTACTCTCCCAGCCAGACCAGTATTTATGAAGCTGCCCGCCTGCCTATCTCTTCCCAAGCCCGGGCGAATGATTTTCTTTGAGTGCTGTAACTATCATGTCACACCATGTTGTCATTATAGTGATTGCCGACGGCCCTGATAACCTCCCCGCGGTGATTTGTACCATTGAGGAGTAGTTTCATTTTTCTCTCTGTACTCTCCTCTCAGCTTGATTGCGGCGGCTCCCATCAGCACCCTCGCCCTGTTTGTAGTCGCGGTGAAAGAGATCTCTACTCCGCGCGCAACATTTCATCTGCCAGCCGAGGGGAGACGCAGCTCCATCATCCTCCTCCTCCTCCTCCTCCTCCTCCTCTCCGCTCGCGTCACTCTTTTCTCCCCTATCTCCCTTTTTTCTTCCTCAAACACTCCAGCTCGCTCAGAGCTCCCTCCCTCCCAGTCCCTTTCACTAAACCCTTTACCCTGTACCTCACATTCCCTCTGTCTTTCTCTGTATCCCCTTTCATTTCACAGAAAGCATCAGCCATCTCCTGGCATGATACGGCTTGCCATCAGCACTGTTTACCGCCCGCCTTTGATAGAGGAATCAGCTCTCCCCTCCCTTTTCTCTCCCTCTTTTTCTTTGTTTTCTCCCTCCTTTATTTCTGCCTCTCCCCCCCTCACGTAAGTTGTCATTTGTTGCCCATTGTCTCGGTGGTATTTAGTGGCGGGGAGATTAGGCAGCTGTGAATGGACTGCAGCTGTCTGTGCTGGATTAGGGGAGTTTAATCAAAGTATTTTCTAATGCGCCTCGTAATGATGATCCATAGGGACGGAGGCTCTTTAACAGATAATGATAGCTAGGCTGGCTGCCGAAGATGACTCGCTTGGAAGCACCACAGTCGCCGTCTTATCATTGCTTTATATAGGCCCGGCTTTTGGTACAAGAGTGTGCTGCAACAGCCAGTTAGCCCAAATAGTTGCCTTTCAGGAAACAACAGGAGTTCGCTTGGGTGTAGTGAGCTCTTAAGGGTATGTTTTGACTCACTTGTGTGTTGGAATATTTAGTCTCTGGGCCTGTCTGTATCAGCAACGATGTATCAACGATGAGAAAGACTCTCTTCTGTCCAGTGTCGAAGCGGAGAGCGTCTCTCAGTGCAGCCACCCGGCACACAGCTCTGTGGGCCCCTCCACTCGGGCACTGACCAGTGGTGGTCCGTGGTCCTCGCCTCGCCTGTGCCTCTCCAACGCCTCAAAGCTGAAGACACTCCGGTCCACCCAGCTGGCGCTCCCGCTCAACGGCCCTCATCTCGGGTAATGACCACCTCCTGCCGTCGTCAGATCTTGAAAGAGGCCGTGATCAGACGCTCGGGAAGTCTTTCTCGCCTTGAGCCGGGGGATGGGAAATCCCATCGCAAGTCTGACGTTGCTGCCTCGCCGCAACATTCGCCTGCTCGGAAACCCCATCCTTCAGACACACAGTCTGAAAATAGACCATGCACTCTCGTGCCATGGGAACCAACACCTGTGGTCTCCTCGTCCTCTCCTCTCCCCAACCACAATAATAGTTGCGGATTCTATAACCAGGACCATCCGTTTCTTCAACACTGCCACACAGTGCCACACTTTCATGTTGGCAGCACCTCAAATGGTGCTACAATCGAGATTTTAAACCTTACTGAGTCGATAAGCGATTCTCACACACACCAATTTTGGCCTCACTGCATTGGCTTCCTGTCTAATTTAGAATCCATTTTAAAGTGCTTTTAATCACATACAAGGCTCTGAATCTGGTGCCAGAGTTTATAGCTGAGCGCCTCACGCCGTACAGCCAGGCCCTTCAGGGTCTGGGCAGACGTGAGGGTCCTGGTCCAGAGTCCAGGTTAAAAAACAAAGCGGGATCGAACCTTTGCAGTACTGGCTCCTCGGCTCTGGTACAGCCTTCCACTGAGCATCAGATCAGCTGACTCAGTCGCTGCTTTTATATCTCATTTTAAAACTTACTTTTACAGAGAGGCTCTTCCTAACAGCTGACAGACTTCTACACTTCTGTGGTCGTGAGCTTTACTATGTGTGTATGTATGTGTGTATATGTATATGCATATGTTTTGTATTTATGTGCATTTTTTACCTCTTGCAATTATCCCTAATATTGCTTATGTTTTTAATTTTCCTTTCCACCTTGGAAAGCATGTTGTGCTTATGGTTTGAACCCTGCTCTATGAATTTTTATTATTATTAGTATTATTATTATTCTTAAATATCACTTTTGATGCCCTGACACAAATTGTTCTTGTGAAAAGCAGGATAGCAGTGGAAACAGGTGTTGATTGGCCCCTTACAGTTAGAACTGTGGTGTTAATGATATGCATCCTGCACTTGACACAACCATGCTATTGTTTGTGTACTTGGCTTTCCTCTGGACCTGGCTTCCTTCTGTGTGTAGGGTGTGTTTGTGACAGAGAAGATGATCTAATAAGCCTTTCAGTCATCCTGTCGACATGTTCAAATGTAGTTTAGACTTATCTGCAGGTAGCCTCAGTCAGCAAAAATGTATTAATTTGAATCAGAAACAGTTTTGTAGCTGTGTTCATCCCTTTGTAATGCGCCTGGTCTACATTTCCAACATTGAAGAGAGTGGAGTTGGTTTGATTACTGACATTTTAATGCTAGTTTAAAGCAAACATTTTGCATTAATGTATTCAACTCTCCGTTCAACCCTCTGCTCCGAGGGCACAAGTGTGGAGGGCAGATTGATTGGAATCATTTTTAAAAGAAAAGTAAATATTTGAATACAGTTGTCTGGCATCCTGACAGTGGAAAAATTCATTTGGATCAGATATTCAAAATACTGCAGCAGTGTCAAACACATCTTGAAATGAATCCCAGTCCAGCTAAACTGGCTATAAATCAGTGCCAAGGGTGAAAGATGAAACAGTTTTGCTTACTGAGCTGATGAAGATGTAGGCAGACTTTCTGTTTTACAATGTCCTTCATTTTATTATAGTGGAAATTTTCTTGAGGTGACCACAACTTTTAGTAGATTACGCTTGATGCAGATCCTTTAAAATGTAGGATTATAAGTCACTCATTACAATACTGATCTTGAATATTAGAGTTCACATGATTTAACATTTTGCGTAAAAATCCTAGAAAATAAACTGATACATAAATTCTTAGGTTCCTGGAAAGGACTATAATATTTTATTCTAACTATATGGAAATGGGAGCATGTCAGTTTGTGAGCTGAACCTGCAATAATGTAAAATTTGTCTAAAGGTGAGCATACAGGCTACAAGAATAATGTATCCAGTCAGAAGTTAATATTTTGTGGGTTGGAGATGTTTTCTGTCAGTTTTTCTAATCGTTAAGATTTCAACTTTTCTTTTTAGGAAATTCTTCTGAAAATCAACTTATAAAGTTGACACAATTAACTAAACTTGAACAAGAAGATTGCCTCTATTTTCCCTATAAATAGTACCAAAGTTTCCAAAGTCTTCTTTTCAATTTGAAAGGATGGGGATGGGGATTTGTTTAGACATTAATCGCTTTTCCAATGACAATCTCGGCCATAATTACATGTGTTACACAAACATAACCACCATTCACAGATGGGGAAACATGAGTCATTTTCTAAAAATCCGGTTTAAGGAGTAACTCACCGTTCTAATGTAACAGAGATGGAAAGCTTATCCTCTCTTTAAGATGAGACAGATTTCCTTTGTCCTGCTGCCAAGTTCTGCTAAAGTTAAAGAAGCCACTAATTGTTCATTTTAAATTCAGCTGAGGCTGATTCCTTCTCCTGGTTGTATCTGAAAAAGACATCAACAACTGTTTGATAAGCCTAAATCTAAAAAGCCATTGTGTGTTTGTGCTTGGCGTTGATGTGCGGTAGAAGAGAGCAGAAGGCGAGGTACACCACGTGTAGGCCGGCACACTAGCACCGCTCATATTGGCATAAACCACAACGAAGATTATAGCTCTGTCTTTGGATGAATGGCTCTGAAATGCCAATTTACTCATCCTACTACAGCCTCACACACAGTTACAGTACGCGGCTATTAATAGGCTCGTCTACCTCTTCAAGGACACTCAGAGTTGTTCAACCTTCACTAGTAAACACCCAGGAAGCTTTTTTTTTTGTGTATTCTTTGAAACTTTTTTTTTTTTTTCTATTTTGCAGCTAATATGAGGCTCCGGTTTTAAGGACGGGTCATCTTATCCCCACAGCAGCTTGAACTTATGGCACGAAAACTGCACAGGAGGAAGTTAAGCATGAGAAATAGGCCATAAATGCGATTTCCACAACTGGAGCTATCAGAGGTAGAAATATTTAAAAAGATAAGCCGTATTTCCCACTCCATGCTGCATATGTTAATTAAGGTGTGTGGCCATATGAGAGGCAGGAGGGGTTTATTTAAAACAAGCAAAAAATAACTAAATACAAATATGCATCCCCGACTTCAAACTCAGAACATTCCTCAAATCCAACTCAAGTGCCTGGACTGCGTAAACTGGATGAAATAGCCCCCCAACAGAGCCAGCATATGGAGCTGATCATCTCACAGCCAGCTGACTTCATTTTGCACCTTTATTACTAATCATTACGGCTAAAGAGCGATAATATCTGCAGCAATGGGAATAAAATTACTAGGGTGCAGTCTCGCATTACACAAAGGTGTTTGTGTTGATGAATGTTAAATGAATATATAAAACCTCACATAATAACTTTATTTAGATAAAATGTTGCCCTTATTTGACCTATATTGAGACCCGAAGCACTCTCAATGATAATTTAAAAACTAAATTGTTAGACTGGGACTCTTTTGTTGCCACTCTCTGTACTTTTTCCAGTATACCTGTATGTATTTCCGCCATTCACAAGAAACAGAAGAGAGGTAAGTAGTAGTGAGATTTTGCTACACATTCAGGACAGCTCCTCCGCTCGACTATCCGCCTTATCTACCTCCAGTGTTTTGACAGTGCGGCGCAGTGTGCCTCAAAGAAATTGTGTCTGTGCAAAGGAAGTGGCGGGGAGCTGGCGTGTCTGGTGCTAAACTCACAGCAGAGCACGTCGTGTTGTGATATGACCCGGCGCTGACTCGCAGATGATGGAAGACAAAAAAACTCACACTGAGACGAGAGGAGGAGGGAGAGAGAGAGAGAGTCTTTTTAAAACCTCGAATGTTGCCTCCCAAATAATGAGAAGAGAGAGGGGGAGAGAAAGAGAGAGAGAAGGGGGGGGGGGGGGAGAATCGGAGATGAAGGGAAGCCGCCTATCCGTGGCTTCCTTCTCCCCTCCCTCCCGAACGCACGGAGGCCCCATGCTGCTCAAGACAGATGCTGGGGGAAACAGCGAGGCATGTTGCTACTGTGGCTTGTTTCTCAATCAGAGGCTTAACTCAGCACCTAACACACACACACACACACACACACACACAGTATCTTGGCACAAAGATAACATTTGTGCACACATACACACTCACGCCCACACACACACACACACACACACATCCTGATAATATCCGTTGAGATGTGAGATTAAAAACGCTATAGCTCCACCTGTTCTTTGCCATAACAGGTGCCTGTGATAATTATTTCACCTCTCTCTGATGAGCCTGGCTCACACTAGACAGCATGCAACTGCAGCAACCAGAACATTTCATTAAACTATTGCTTTGTAATTACTGTATTAGATTTCTATTTGATCCCTTTATCTGCACAAACAGTTTTGTTGCCAAAATGAACATTGCAAACGCTTTATTCTCCCTATTCTGGAGTTTTTTTGTTCCTTCTCCCTATAGGAGCCAACAGATGGACAAGTGTCAAAGGTCACTGTTTGGCTTTGAGGTAACAGCCGTCTTTAGGAGGGTCAATCTCTGTGTTCAATAAGCCAGAGACCTGGCGAGTGCGCAAAATTGATTCGGTCCTCAGTGGCACGCTGCTGGGATCGGCACTCCTGTGGCTCCCCCCTCGTCCTGGTTATCTGTAACAGTTATCAGCGCTAATCGGGTGTCAGTCTCGTGCCCTCGTAGACAACAGGCGTCGTGAAATCCAACTCAGCATGCACAGTGCGGCATGAAGAAAGGTCAAGGTGTGGCTATCTAAGAGGAAATATATGCATGTTTGACTAATAATAGATGGAAGACTTTTTCCACACTGCTGATAATGCACATGACAGGAACCTTAAAAACTTAAAAGTCTTTTTTTTTCTATTGATCTTTTGTAAAGTCTATGGTCCTCAACCTACAAGAACTTTCCAGGAAACTCTCCAGGAACACAGGATCCTAAACTGTCACGGCAACAGCAATCTTCTGTTTAATTCCCCGTGCCTGTTTTCTAACATCGTTTCATCCTTTCCTCTCCAGTGCACCAGTTGCCCAAGGGAGGGGGGGGGGGGGGGGGGGGGGTGTTCACACCTTTCCTGGTCACTTCATCGTCCACCTGCTCGCACACAGGCACCTCCTCATTACCCCATTAGTCCTACAGCATGTATCCCTGCGCTCAAGCATTGCTTCTGTCACACAGCATTGTTCTGTAGTCCAGGTGGAACCGAAGTCTTCCTGCCTTTCATATCATTCTTCTTCTGCACAGATTTACATTATTAAGACCGCAATCAGACACTGGATGTTGCGAGTATCCGTATTATATTTTGGCATGGGTGTTTTATTTGTAAATAATGTTTAAAAGAAAATTAGTAGCCAACTCTGCGACAAGTTACAGAAATGAAAGTGTAAGTTTTTCATCTTGCTTTCCACCTCTATAGCTCCTTTCGAGCATTTATTCAAGCATCAAGCAGTCAGTAATTGAGGACTTTGTGTTGTTGCATGCAAAAAAGTTTTAAAATCAAGTCTTGAGCATTTAATCCATCAAACACGAAAGGCTTTTAATTTTTGAGTTGAGTTTCTCTGCTTGGTTCACCCTCTGTTGTACACACTGTACAGACAGCTACATTGCGACTTTTTTTGCCATTAAGGAACACATTCCTTCCTCGCGTCTCATAAATGAAATGGTTCTTGTTTCCTGTAGGATGAACAGAAATAACAAGGCCACGGCTGTCTTCCTCTCGCTGACCCGCCGTCCTATCTGCGACTCTCTGAATAGAACAAGACAAAGAAAGCCTTTGCGTTGGTGGAAGTTTGCAAAAATAATCTCTCGGCGGGATCCTGTATCAAAAATAATGACACGACCGGCTCGCTTTTCTCTCTGTGGGCTGATGTCTGCACTTACTTTTGACTTTTGGCTTTTGATAGCTCTGTCTGCATTGATAGATGATATCACCGTCGCTGGCTGGAAGTGCACTCGCAAAGGAGGAATAGCTTTATATTTATTTATTTTTTTCAAGCTGTAGCTTTGATGATATACATTATAGGACTAACTGCGTGTGGAGTATGATTCTGGTGCTGCCTCATTACTGCGGGATTACATGTGCATCCATCGGCGAGGTGGGCCTCAATCACACCCACCCCCCTCTACTCCTCTAATTTACAGAATGATGTAATTATCCCCCTTTTTTTTTTCCCTCTCTCTGACACCTCACACACATTCTCACAAGCACAAAAACAGGCTCGCAGTCGCAGGTATTTTCTCCGGCTCTCTGCCCCTCTCCGTCACACACACACACACACACACACACACACACACACACACACGCTTGCAAAGAGAGACTGAAGGCCACTCTCTGACAAAAGAGGAGCATTTTGTGCCTTTGACATGATCTCCCCTCCCCACAGTGGACGAGGGCCCACAAAGCCTGGCGGTGAATGGGGGTCAGCTGCAGCCTGGCCCCTGGGAGACTCCCGTCGAGCCTTTTAATGAATGTCATTTTCTTGCATTAACCACCCCGATTGTTGGATAATGGCCTCCCAACAATAACATTTAACCAATTCCCCTGTCTTTTGGGCTGGCTCATTTGGGCCACAGCAGGGGGTGGTAATTGATTGTGTAATTCCAATCAGAGCTGTAAACAGATTGGAGGTTCCTTCAGAGCCCCCCCCACTCCCCCTCCAACATACAAACACACATATATCCTTACACGTTCCCTCACACCACATTACATCAAAGACTCTTGCTAAATAACCTTCCTTTCCTAAAAGGAAACTGTAAAACACACACGCGTGGAATGAAAGTTTCTTTGGTCTTTATCTTCAGCGCAAAAAAACATAAAAGTCGTGTGGCTCCTGCATGACCCCGGCTCTGTTGTGTGCTAACACGTTCCACTGCCTTTTCTTTCACCCCCTCCCCTCCGGTTACCCCACCCTCTCTGCTCTTCTTTTTTCTCACATTGATTGTAATTCTCTCTCATCGTCTGCTGCAGAGATCCAGAGACGTAGGAGCTGGCTGAGGAGGAGGTGAGGGGGTTAACTGCACTCGCCAATTTAGATTTACTGTGAGACAAACACTGGTGGGGTGGGGGTTGGTGGTGGTGGTGGTGGGGGGGGGACATGTTGTCTCCATGGAGATAAGGGGCAATGGCACATTGTGCGTGTGCAAGTGTCTATGCACGTGCTCAGCCGCTCATTTCAGACGTGTTCAACTAATTGTCACCAGAAAGCTATTTATTTACTAATTGGTGTTCACAGAGAATTCTTTAGTGTTTTCTGTGTGTGAAACATTTTACATTTACAACGTACACATTCTCCTCGTATATATATGTGATTCTTTTCATTTAGCTTAACCGTGGCCTGTGAGAGTCTGGCTGTGGTACCATCCGAGATCAGGACCAGGCCATAGATTCTGTAGACATTGAGCCGGCTGTGATCAGCAGATGGATTTTATAGTAGTTTCGGATTCGCACTTCTGTCATATAAAGTACTGTAGGCTCTATTTCAAAGTCCCGCGGTTGATCTGCTTTACTTTCGCAGTTAGTTTGGAACCGTACCCAACTTTTCGGTCTGGTCCGTACCACATTTCCATCGACAGATTTAACTTAAAAGAACTACGTCACACTGGTAATTTGTGAAAGAATCCTCAAGGTTTCGTACATCCATTGTTTCAGCATGTGTTCATTGATTTGATTGGCGTTATGACATATTTGCACAGTGAAATTAGTTTAATGCTGTTGAAAAAATGCATGTCTTACTTCATGTACCTCTGGTTTTACTTAGAAGCCTCGATGTTGTGTGACCTGCAAATCAAATCCATGCTTATTGAGAGGATGTCATGTTTATTCCTTAATCTCTAAACTGATACTGCTACAAAACGCCACATGAAAATATATGGATTCTTGTTACTGTATTTGCTTTCTTTAGTATTAAGACATCCCATTGTTCCACTTTAGAAATTAAAGACTATTAAAGACTACAGATTGCCTCTATCTCTGGCATAATTCAACTGTCAAACAGCTACTAGATCCCACCAAAAGTAAACCATCAATATCCCCCCAGATGGTTTCTGGGTAATAGTTTTCCTTATTTTTCCATCATGAAAACACTGGAGTTAGGCGATCAGCAGAAACAAAAGATAGCCCTCAACTTATCCAAGATGATTATATTATTTTATCACGCCTCGGAGACTTGATGTGAGCCTAAAGATTTATACCGGCACCCAATCTGCCGACGCTTAGTTGGATCTGGGTTCATTTCAGCCTCTGCCTCCTCCCATCTTTCTGCTGACTCTGTGCGATCCGAGGAGGGTGAGTAAATCTAATATAAAGGCGTTATTGATTTGCGGGTCCTTAATCACTTTGATTTGGCCCAGTTTTCACTGACCCCCACTGCAGCTATGAGTTCCCCAGGGGTGGGCCTTCAGCATCGCGGACGGGCAGAGACTCGGAGGCAAATGCAATTTTTCTCCGATGCCAAAGAGATTTAGAAATCCCATCATCAATCATTGCATCACTAATATTTATACATGTCGTGTGGCGATCGATTGCTTCTTTTTTATTCTGCTCATCAGTGTGCGAGAGGAACTTTATGCATGAGCGTGGTGTATGTGTGAAAGTTGCATCGGTGCACAACCTAAATTACTGTGTATGGAAACCTTATGGCTCCTGAAGCACGGGGTCGTTTGAAAGTTTCGACTTTTGAAACTGGTCAGAAGAAAAATACATTGATAAATGATGTGGCCAAAAGTATACGGACACTTGAACATTAAACTGATACTTAGCAGTTGATCATCTCATTCAAAAACCAGACTGTACATTTTCCGTGTTTTAACTGAATATTTAGCAACTGTTTTATTTCTCGAACAGTCCTTCTGATGGCTTTACTGCCTTTCTTCTCTTGGAAGTGTAACTTTCAAGAGAATGCAATGCTTTTGCAATGCTTTTGCCGTTTATACGAAGCATATCATCAGTTCAGGCGGAGTACTAAAGTGCTGCTTGTATTGGCGGATCGGCACCAGCTGTTTCATCAGAGCTAAAGTTCTATTTACTTTCATGCATAAATCTGCTAATTACAGGAGTGGTTTGTCGAGGCCAGCGGGTGTCGGCGCTGCACAGTAGCTTGTTGGCTGGGATGTTCTGCTGAGACCATGTTGGTTATCATGGAGCGTTTTCTAACTTTGCTCAGGCACAGAAAGCGTTTATGCAAGAGAGGCCCTTTGAATTCTTTTGTTTCTCGACAATAGCAGGTGGGTTTTGGCAATGGAAAGAACTAGTGCTAAGTAGTAGTAAATATAATTTACAGTACAGAATATGAATCCAAAGTTAAGAATCCCCTTGGTTGAAACAAAGGGTTGTTGCTCAAACAATCAAAAACAGTCCCAGACCAAAAGTACACAATCATGTGGACACATTTTTTAGCATCATATTGTGTTTTAGGCATAGAAGGTTCTCACTTGACCACTTCACAGTAGGAAAAGTTTGTTCATAAGGGACTTTAAAAAGGAATTCAATGTGAATATTTATAATCTTTGACAGGAAGCAAAAAATAATCTTGGCCATTGTGCATTCACAAATACACCCAAAGCATACTCCACACGTACAGTGTGTGTTTTGTGTGTCTCAGCCCATGTGACTGAATCTAATAGATGCGTGCTGCTATGTCGTTGATATCATGAACCAACTGTGTCGCTTGGTAAACAATGCTAATTAAGAGAGACAGTGGGATTGCCTCGGTGACCCCTCTCCCCCATCCCTGTTTGTTTGTTTTTATTGTTCATGCTAATTAGGCTTAATCCCCTGTCTCTCTCGCTGTGGACTCTGACCAGCGCCGGGTGTCCGCGCTGCAGCCAATCACGGGCCGCGATACTGCAGGGTCGAGATGTGGAGGGGGGAGATTGCTGCACGGGTATATGCAGAGGAGAGAGAGGAGGGGGGAGTTAAGCTTATAGCTGGACTAATGTGTGTGTGTGTGTGTGTGTGTGTGTTTGTGTGGAGGGGGTGGGTGGTGGTGGTGGTGGGGGGGTATCATGTCGGGTGGGGCCCCTGGCAGCCATTGTCTTGCAGTACAATGATACGGCTCACAAGTGAGCAGTGGGCCAATAATGAGGAGGAGGCCCCACTGAACAGCGTGTCCCTGCCAATTGTTCTGCCGCCACAGTGGGAGAATGGAGCTGTCCACACACACACACACACACACACACACACACACACACGCACTCACACACTCACACACACCCTACACATCCATACTCCTAACACCTTCCTTGCTGTATGCCTACTCCCACTCTCCTCTCTCCCTGCCACACATGCACTCCCCCCATCTCATATCTCTGACATGGGGAGTGTGTTCACTAATGGCTAATTAAAACAGGACTATTAATGAATGGCCAAGCAGCAGACACGATAAGGAAACTTAGAGGGGTGAATTAACACATCCTTAACATGTCATCCCAGCCAGCTGCAGCCCAATGTGTGTGTGTGTGTGTGTGTGTGTGTGTGTGTGTGCCTTTGTGTGTGCATAGTTGTTGTTTCACACATATTATATATTTTAGACAATGGAACACATATAAAAACACACAAACATCAAATCAGGCTTGGTGCTCCTACATATATATATTAAGATAGGAACATCAATAGATATTACTGCAAAATACACTTACTGATACAGTAACTGACATTTTCCAAATATATCAATAAACTCAGTCTTTGAGAAGCTGAGCTTAGCAGCAGCTCTTATATCTCTTGTATGGTGTCAAACCGTACAGGTTTTTGAGGAAGAATGAGGCCTCGAAAGCAATTAAATTTGACGCGTGGTAAAATTTCCTCCCCGAAATCTCTCTGTCCATGGATCAACACGTCAAATTCAAACAGGAACAAATGTGTTAATGTGCAGATCTGAAATAATAGATATTGTAAGGAAAAAAGTAAAAAAAAAAAAAGTGACAGTAACAGAGTACTGTATGTTTTAAAACAATCTCCCCAGCCGTTCACTCACTCAGCCTCGGGGGCCGGCGTGCTGCGAGGACCGGGGCGAGGTTGATGGGGCATGATGGGTCGCCGGCGCCCAGCCAGAGGTCACCAGAAGCCATTACTGAGGGCAGGAAGTGGAATTATGCACGACTACCTGTGGGTTTGTCCCAGTGGCTCGGCAGTGGTCAGCGGGGGTCACGCATGCCTCAGTGGCTGCCCAGTGAGCCCTGTCTGCTGGTCGTGGTGGTTGCGGCGGATCTGGGGATTGTCCGTGAAATGTAAAGGAAAAAGTGTTTTTTTTTTTTTGTTCACCGTGTGTCAGTGTCTATTAAGAGGAAATGCACATTAATGAGCCTGTCACCTCCGGGATTTAAAAGCTTTCCTCTTTTTTTTTTTTTTTTTTTTGGTGGAATTGAGTTCCAGTCGAAAACACGGCACATTTTTTTTGCCGCCCGTGAGTGACACTTTGGGAGAAACTGGTGACTGCTCTTCATATTGAGGCAGGCAGCAGGCGGTGCTTTCCCCTTCTCGTGGCTGCCGTGTTGCACCGTTGAAGTACAACTCCTCCTCGCCGCTGTGTGAGACTCTGATGGGGGGGGGGGGGGAACGGCGAAGGGGGAAAAGCAGAGTTTTTTTTTTTTTTTCTTTTTTCCTGAGAGCTCAGCAGATTTTAGAGGTCATGCAAGGTAGTTCTCAGAGCCGAAACCCTGCACATACACAGACTCGCTCTTTCTTTTTCTCACAGCCGCACTCATTTTCACTCCCAAACACACACAAACGGTCACTTTCACACACAGAAAAATAAAGGAGAAGTGATTCACAAGGGGAGGCGAGAGACTAGGTCACAGATGGGGGAGACGAGGGGGAGTCGGGGTGGATAGAGAGAGAAAAGAGGAGTAAAAAGTGCTGCACCGATGAGAGGAAGATGTGTAATGATTAGCTACCGAGCCGGCCGGTATCAGGAGGCAGTTTAGGGCTTTATGGTTGCCTTCATGCTCTGTCAGCTTAGCCCCTCTGAACGACAGGAAAGCCCATTTCCTAGGCTGTGGCTCTGTGACCAGTGGAGGACAAACTCGCACACAAAGGAGAAATACACCTCACACACACACACACACGCACACGCACTCATGATACGTGTAGGATTTTCAAACATCAATACATCATTGTCAAATTAATTGTCACGCCTTCAGGGAATTACTATGAACAAGGCTTATTCACACCAGTGGTATTGCTGGTGCTGTTATTTCTCCCACTTAAAGAATATATATATATAGTATAAATGAACCCAACTTGGGTCTGATTTTTATAGTTCAGCCTTAATCTGTATGAGAACGCAGAAAACAAACAGTTTGTTTTCTTTTCCAAATGAGTTCTGCTAACCCTAAGGTTTATTTAAAACCTGTCTGAGCGCTTGTGTTTCTTGCCCCATCTGACTTTTTTAGCTCTCTTCCCACATTCCCAGATCTCAGAAATTAAGTTTGTGAGTACAACAATACTTTTACCAACACAAATTATGGCCACAGCTATGAAAATACTTCATCTTGCTTCACTTATTTATATGAGGAAAGGTTTTGGATTTTGCTTTACTTGAAAATGATTTTCTCCATCACCTCTTTTTTTTTTTTATTGCAAAAAAAAAACATTTGTTTAGCTGAATTTGTTGGAAAAGATCAGCATAAAGCCAGACTGAGGCTGCTAACGGACTCATTTGTTTGCAGCAGTTAACACTAATATCATAAAGTTGGTTTATCACTGCTGCAGGAAGCACCTCTAAACACACACAACTGCACAAGCGCACACAGGCCCGTGACTCATACAAACACACATACAAACCTACACTTTGTCACACTTCCAGTGTTGACACCTTATATCTCAAAAATACACACTCCCACAAACACTAACAGATTGGCCGCAGATTGACGTGCCCTTCTTCTTGATCAGTAAAGCTGATAGATTTAGGCGGCTCTCTCCCCAGTGGCTGTTTTGTGAGGTTCGGCTCAGCAGTATTAGCTGACTGGCTGCGATTCAGAGGTCAAAGGTCGGCCTGTCTGTCTGTGCTCTCCTCAGCAATCTCCCTTTCCTGTCCCCGCATCCCTTCTTCATATTAAATCACACTTGACACACCTGGAGCTCTGAAGCAGCCTCATCCATATTTTATCCCCGTGCTGTTTTTAATACCGCAGCACTTTTTAGGGTGGTAAACTATATTTATTAACTGACCCACGCCTTAGCTGCGTACGCCATCGGGTGGGGGGGAGGGATGATCAGGTTTGTTCGGGGGAAATAAAATGAAAAGGAGCTGTGACAAGTTTATGAAGTAAGCATGGCCCTTCATTACTCTCCCAAACCCCCGCCGGCGTTTCCCGATGCCAGGTTGCACAGCTCTGCGACTAGTTTCGCAGCGGCGGGGTAAAGTGAGTGAATTGTCAGGGAGAATCTTCCTTGTGCTATAACTTAGCCCTTAAAGGCCTATTATTCCTGAAGAGGCCCGCTGCCGAAACCAGTTTACTGTCATAACTCAGGGAAGGAGGCCCTTTTCTTTCAGGTGGCAGGGGGAAAAATGTTTATGGAGGAGGTAAATAATTCAATCGGGTGCTTTATCGCGCAGGCGCCTCACTGTCATTCACCCCTTCTTAGGCTTCTTTTGGTTTCTTCTCCATTTGCCGCACCCAAACAGCGAGACAGGATGAGTACAGTTTGCCCTTTTTTAACCACAATTTAGCAGAATGAAGCCCTTTAAACACACGTGGAGAGGCAGGGTTAAGTGGGGAAAAAACAGGAAAAATACCCACTTGTGCGGTGTGTATTTGGTGTGTACAGGTACACACTTGTCACCTGCTCACACATTCTCACCCAAACAAAGTACTTCTGGGGTTTTCCATGAATCGTGTCTAAATATCTGGCTTGCATTGTTGTTCACCATGTTAACTTTTAAATATATTACTCTGCATTATTTGCAGCCTGTAAAATGTTGAGCTACCATATAAATAAATATGAATAAAGCCTGAAAGTCGCTTGATGGCCGCTGGATCTCCATTTTATTCATACACAATGGTTAGTTTTTGCAAAGTTAAAGCCTGACGGGCCTGTATGCATGTAAAAGTAGAGATGTATTTGTATTTTATGATCCAGAAAGGTCACGTGGATCAGTTAATCAGCCACTAAATGGCGATTTTTAACCAAGCTTTCCTTCATCCTCCCCCTGAGCCCTCATTTCCTCACTCGTTTCCTGTGTTTCGTCTCTGCTTTCCATTCTACCCACGACTGCCCTTTACTATCCCTTCTCTCTGTCCCCACCACATACTTTTTCTTTCATTCTGTCCGTCTCTGTGGGGAAATATAACCCAATTAAAAATCCATAATCGTTCATTAAAGACAGTTTCACACACTCTGAAGTATGCTATTTAACAAACCCCTTCAAAGAGAGACCTCAGGAAACCTTACAAGTTGTTCTATTTGTTGTCAGGTAGTTTCACCCTACGCACTGTTGAATAATGCATCTGTTTACACCAGAGGAGTCAAACTAATGGTGAGCTAGGCCAATCCCACACCACATGTGGTATTTTTATTTTTAATCTTTTTTTTCTGTTGTGTCCAGTTCAAACAAATATTTGTTACCAGAAAGTTCAGTATATAACTTGGATTATTTTGCCATACTGTTTGAGGATATCAGACCCCAGAGCTAAGCTATTTTTTGTCAAAGATGTAGGTCTGTATGCATCAGGGTGGTTTGCGGTCGAGTGTGAAGCCGTCGGGATGAAGGTCACCACCTCCATATCTGAGGACATGGCGGGAAAAACAGTGGATCGCCCCATTCAGGTTGGGATCAAGTTGCTGCCCCAAATGAAGGAGTTCAAGTATATTTGGGTCTTTGATCACGAGGGACGGTATGGCGGAGCGTGAGATTCACGGGTGAGACAGCTGATTGTACCGGACTGCTGTGGTAAAGAGGGGGGTTAAGAGTTAAGACTCCTTGGGATGCCCCAGGTGGAGCTGGATGAAGTAGCCTTGGCTATTTGTTTAGTCTGCTACTTCCATGACCAGGACCGGGGGTTTGGAGAAAAATGGATGAATGAATGGAATCTAGAGCAAACACTTTTCCAAGGATTTTCAATAAAGGCAAGCACTAGGTAATTAAGTGACTAGCTCCCCATTGAGGCTTAAATTTAGTAACAGTTTATAGTTTTCCGAAACAGTACCACAACAAAGGTACAAGATCTATGAAGCCTTTATGCATTGATCCAACTGTTTACTTTCTCTTCCTCCATCTCGACTTCTGTCTTTTATCCAGTCAGACGGCCAGGCTGAATTATGAGTGTGTGTTGTCTGCCTCACTGTGCTGCTATGAATGACTTACTGCCCACACCAGGTGTGTCATCTTTTAAGTAAGGTGTGTGTGAACCGCTTTAGGTGCAGATTGAACGTGTGAAGTGTTGCGTGTAGGCTCCATGGGTGCGCAAAATTTATGAATGTGTGTCTTGCATGCATCCAAGTGCTGGGGGATTGAGAGAGAAAGTGAGGACTGGCTGCTCCTGCCTCTCTCCAACAGTTCCTATAAATTGCCCTATAAATTCTGTCCGTCCTCTGCTCCTACAGGGCCCCCAAAATAGAAAACATGGCAGTCGAATGTGTTGGCCAAATAAAAGAGTTCGAGACAACTTGGACAAGGGGTCAAATGTGTTTGTCAACCTTAAAATTCAGGGGACATCTAGCATTCTCTGCCCCCAAATCTACTCTTCACTGTGTCCCAGACTGAAAGCAAACAACGCTTTCGATAAAGTGTGAATGCGCGCCAGCAAATAGAAGAAGGCAAACAGAGAGAAAATGGACAGAAACGTCTCTTCTTGACAGCCTAAACTGAGGCGGAGAGGTGGCCTGTTTGTTCAAGTTGAAACTTCAAGTGAAAAGCCAATCACCCTCAAGCAGAACTCGGTCCAAGTGCGTGTGCTTCTCGCCCTCGCCTCACTTTTTCAAGTATCAAATTGTGTTTTTATCGCTATCCATTAACAAAAGGTATTAACTGAAGCTGCTGACGCTTGCTGTAGGTCAGGAAGTCTCCCTTTGTCCTTATTGTTCTATAAATCGTCTCGAAATTATATCTTGCAATAGACTGTGTCAATCATCCTCCATTCAGTCTTTCCTGATTGAACTAATCATAATGATTGTGATGTTTCTGTGGCTGTTTTCCTTTAGGTCATTAAACTGCTTGTCATCATGCCAACACAATGTGACAGTTTGTAGTAAGATCAGGAAGAGACATGGGCTCACTTGCCAGATTGTCAGACTTTTGATGTTTCCCAAAGGATTTCTGGAGAAATCAAGAAGTGTGTCTTAAACCGGGCGAACACGGATTGAGCGGCTTTAGAATCGGGTTGAATTTCTGCCAGATCGGTTGTCGTTGGACATGAATGTTGTCTATAATTTTTGTTTGGTACAGAGGGTCTTTCTTACTTTATTAAGAACCAAATGCAAAATTTCTGCTGTAAATATCTTGTGGGAACCCCTGGACAGCTCCTGACTTGGGTTGCGAAAGATCTCAGAGCCATTTTGTTGATTTTTAGCTGATTCGAGTCATTTTCTTGATCTCACTCACTATCTTTCCTTTCTCTGCCAGGCACATACTGTAGTTAAGCATCTTATCCTTTCTGACGTCTTTTCTGAGAATTACTCTCCAGAGCTCTCGCCCCATCTCTCCAACTCTCAATTAAGTTACATTTATTTTGATGAAAAACATACAACATTGCAGAGGGGACTCATTCTGAACAAGCAATGCCTCTTACTTTCCATCTTACTAGTTCTTATTTTCTGCTGTTTCTTAACACTCTTTAGTCACCCCATCCCTCTGCCAAATGTCTTTCTTTAGTTGACTTCTTGCACAAATCTGCTCCCGATCCTCAAGAGGAGCCCAACCATCCAGACCTGAAGGTGACATACTTGTTTAAAATTGCTTACTGCTGCCGGCGGCAGAGTGTCTGCAGGGGAGCGCCAGGACCGAAGGGGGTTGTGATGATTCGTATGCCTTTCTTTGCTGCCGTCCTAATCAGCAGGCATTGATTAATTGGATTAACCTGAAATGATCTTAATCACTGATCAATTTCCATTAGACATCCTTAAATATGTCTTAATGGGATTGGAGGAGTGTCAGGTGCGTGCTTGTGCAGGGTTGTGTCTATACTATGTGTGTGCGTGTGCATAATGTGTTCATGTATGTCAGCATGCACTATATGTGATGTGTGATTGTGGAAATATGTGTGCATGTGCATGTAGCTATTTGTGTGTGTTTACACTGTATACATACTGTATATCTTTACGTGTTTATGTGTGCAAATGCATTTTCTTACATTAACATGTATTTGGACCAGCATACCTGTGTAGGTATACACATTTACACTTCAGTAATCATACATGTATATTAATTATTTTTTATTTGTTTATCAAAGTATGTGGACACATGAATATTACGCCTACATTAATTTAAATTAAATGGGCTGTCCTCACAGATAGGGGGCATCTGGAAGGAAAATTAGCATTGGACACGACAATTGTTCACTCTCTTATCCCGAACACGTAGCATCTGGGCCTTACGACAGCCTGACAGGCTTGTCAGGATTTTTTTTTTGCCGCTCTTAATGTGCACGACTGTAAATACTGCAAAGTGAAAAGGGAATGATGTTTTATTTCATTTCAGTAAATCTGTTGCCCTTTGACTTGGGTCAGGAGCATTACAGCACATTAATCACACCTGTGGGTGCAAGGTCTCCCCTCTGCACACACATTCACGCTGCGCACTCCCTCACCCTCTTTCTACTGACCAGAGAGGAAAAAGACTGACTGCAGAGTGTAGATGAATGCTTTCAGGTTCACTTTCATTCATAAAACCATGTTTACATATGTAAACATGTGTTGGCGCTGTCAGGAGGAATAAGGCACCTGCTTCATGCTTGTCCACATACTTTTGGCCATATAGAATATCTCCAGCTAAATTGACGCCATGTTTTTTCAGAGGGAAGTCTCATCTGATTTCAGCTGTCCCTTGAAACCATGAAACACCAGAGAATATCCAGTGTCTTTCCTCCACCTCGTCGCTCCCCTCCTCTTTTCTCTCTCCCACTGTCTCTCCTCCCGCCCTCCCTCCCTGCCAGCTACTCTGTGATCCCACTGTCTCCCTCTGTTGTTGTTCTAAACAAGCAGCAGGGGGTTGTGGGTAGAGGCCTGCACTCACGCTGGGTGTGTGAGTCACCGGAGGGGGTGATGGGAGGGAGACGGCGAGGAGGGTGGGAGCGAGGCTTCCCTGCATCAGTCCCCCTCTCCGGCTCCCTTCCTTCCTTCCTCTCTCTATCAGCCAGAGGTCACTCGCTCGGCAGAGGAGACTCGGCAGGTCGGCTGACTCATTTGCGGACGTCACACACACACAAGAACCACTCATATTGGACTTTTTATGCAATAAATGTACACAGGAAGCAGTTACACTTTTCACATCTGGCCGCGTAGTGTCGTGTTGCTTCATACACAGAAGCAGGCACACGGAATAAAAATCCCCTTTAATTCACAAGTTTAATTGCACATACATACACATTACGCCGAGTGTAATCGGCCTCGGGGACACATTCATCAACAGAGACACTCAAGCATAAAATAAAGCAATGTGTGTCAACACACATACAGAAGAAATGCATAAAGCACCATAAAAAGCACACTCACACATAAATCTTCAACCTGGAAGCGCTCGAGCGTAAAAGATCCCCGCGCTGCTGTGTATCGAAAGAGAATCATATGCCATAACCCATAAACATGTAAACAAACTCCCACACAAGCGGCATTATAAATAAACAAAGGGGGTGCATACTGTATGTAAGCGCTACATGTTCACATGCAACGAGTGCGCGTTTTCTTGTGCTGAATAGAGGCGTCTAAACTCCGGACGCACGCCTACATCCCGAAATCTGTACGTGCATTGGCAGGGAAAGCTAGTCGGCGATGGAAGTGGCAGGCAGAAAACAGAAGGAGAGTGATACTGAAGGAGGCGGTGGGTGGGTGGGGGGGGAGGGGGTGAACTTAATTCACACTACGTGGATGGAGATATATAGTTGTATCAGAGCTTTCTGTGTACCAGCAGAGAGGAAATGCGCAGTGTGGATCCCCGTCGTACACAGCTGTACGGTCCACGTCTCTGGTGGAATACTTAGCCAGGGGATCACGGGGCTGCCTCCATTTGCATAACTCCATTAAGGCGTCGTTCACTCCCTCTCTCTCCTTCTCCATCTCTTCCTCGCTCGCTCACACGGAGACACCTGTGTAGGAAAAGCTATAAAGACGTAGCCCCTGCGGAAAGCTGAATTACATTTCCTTTCACATTTGAGGAAGACGTAATCCGCGGTACAGCTGTGAAAATTGTGCAGTGATACAGAAAGAGACGCATAGACTCGGGGTAGAAATAAAGAAACGCATTAATGCTTCTCAAATTTCACTGCTGTGGCCCCGACCCAACATGATGAGGTTTGATGCCAGATTAAGAGTCAGAAGATTAAAATGCTGTGGGTCATACAAGCATTTGATTTTGGCTGAAAAAAGCGATGTAGTTGAAATTTAATGCTAAAAAAAAGTTTCAGAGAAAACGAAGACTGGCCTCCAACTGGATGACCTGCCGTCAAGGAACTGAACCCTAACTATTCTCCCTGAGACCACATGTAAGAAGGAACGAAAAACTTTTCCCTCGGAGCATCAATAGGGAGGTTATTACACATTTCTGAGCGAAGTAATCAGTGAGTCAGCAGGATTTCTTGAGAGCTTTTGAATGGAGTCTCAAGGAATTTTTTGACTAGATCAACCTTGGACCAGGATTTAATTAAGTTTCCTCCTGTGGGATATTGTCTTGTGACTACAATGCTTGAAGGATATTTCCAGTCTTAAAACTCGGGCGTTATTTTCATACTGTGGTTCTTTTCTTTCGGACATTGTACTCACCAAAGTAAGTCTGGGAAGTCAGACGGTGGTCGGTCACTGCACATGAAAACTATGCTTGCACAAGTACGGCAAGTACAGTAGGTCAAAGTTAAACCATGAAGTCAGTGGACCATGATGGATGTTTACAACAGACTTTTGGGTAATATTTCCCAACTGGCCTTCCTTTTGTATTCCAATAAGCTTGGTTAACCTGATCCCCTGACTGCTCATGTTCCTTCCCACATCAGGGAACCCAGATGATTACCATACTATTATTATAGACAAATTTCATTACAAAAAGAACCCACGGTATAATACACTGGTGTTATCCTTTACGGAGACTGACTTTATTCCAAATCCTAAGCAGAAACATATCAGTTTACCATAAAAAGAACAAGGAATAAGGACGTTCTGTTCATCTTCAGCAACAGGTTAAACTTGAAAATGTTCTCTTGTGTGGTTACCAAGAATAGCCAAGCCAGCAATATTCCAAATAGCATATATTCCAATATTGTCACTGTTTAAGATTGAACAAATTTGCATGTATATATATTTATATACATATACATATATACCCTGGGTGAGTTATAGTTGGTGTTTGCTCTGATGCTGTTAGCTCAGTGATATAAACGCCTTCTAGGATCAACCTCTTTTTCTTCCTTTAAGACAATAAGATCAATCCGGCTGGGCTCGGCAGCTATAGATAGCCCGGCTGTGTGTGGAGAGCGATGACCACGAGGTCGCCTCCTTCCTCTGGTGTCTTTATACCGTCGGCCCCCGCAGCGTCCCCCCCCTTCCTTCCCTCCTCCTCCTCATCCTCGTCCCAGCCACTTTCTCCCCCCCCCCCGCCCCCCGCCTTTCTTACTTCCCCTGCGTGTCTCTGTCTTTCTCTTCTTCAGTGGCGTGAAGCATGAAAGCGAGTCCTGTGTCGTCGATGGGCCTTTTTCCTTGGTGGCTGCCGAGAGAGACTGAGAGAAAAAGGGAGGGATGAGGTATTGATTTGAGAGCCTCTGGGAGGAGAACAATAGGTCCCTTACTGAAGCCACTCTGAAGCACAAACACCTTCCCTGCAGCCTCTCAGTGCCAGAGAGAGACCAGAGAGGAGTTAAAAAACAGCTTTGCTTTCTGTTGCTCCATCTCTCTCCACTTGCAGCTGATTGTTGATAGCCCGGAGGGAATGATAAAGGGGGAGTGGGGGGAGTGGGGGGGGGGGGGGGGGGACCTTGGCACTCCTCAGTTCCCTGCACACCCACTAGCTGCACAGGCCAGGACCCCGAACCCTCTGAACCTGCCCTGCGCAGAGCGGCTCTGGGCCAATCGCGCAAACGCACAGGGCCTGGAACTGTGACACCCCAGAGGTCGCTGGTTCAAATCCAATCCTTGGACGCCTGAAGGCATGCTGAACTTCCTCGGCATGTACGCCCGAACCCACCCCTGCTCACCCCGCCCCCGCCCTCTCCCCACTCACCACCACCCACCCACAAACATCTTGTTCATGAATTTGGTCCAGGGTCGCCGGCTTGCTCGGTGTGTTGGATAAAAGCTTTCAGCTTTGACTGATTCATGACCGCCGTGGAGAAAGCGGATCGAGCATGGGGGCTCGGCACATGATGTCATCGCAAAAAGTGCGTGCGAGGTTATACGCGGTGAGGTCGATGACATCATCAGCAGGAGACACCTCCTTTGTCTGGTTTATGAGCTTGTTGTCCAAGTCGCAGCAGAGAGAAACACACGACATAATTACTTGCTGTCATAGTCCTCTATAAGGGAAGCTGGTGTGAAATACAGAGAGGGCGTCCTTTAGAAGGAAGAACACAAGATTTCTAACTATTTTCATGGTTGATATCAGAGATAAATCATTGCTTTCTGTGTTTTATTGAACTCATTTGTGTTTTGCTGTTGTGCGCCATCACGCAATTAGTACATTTCAGGGAAGTGATGTGTTAAGCAGCAATATTTCATGTTCCACGTTATAAACCGACTGATACAAAGTCTCAAGAGACCGCAGCTCGTCTATCAACTCTGCCAGGTTGAAAACAGCGGCAGGTCAAAACGCCTGACTTTACCTCCTCTCCTACACAAACACAGGCTGGCCGAGGAGGCGCGCGGGTCGCCGGGGCTGGTGTACGCTGTTTATCTCATTATGCAAAGCGGCTGAGGGATGCAAGAGGCCGTGGAATAGCATAATCTGTGGAGTTCATTTAGAGTCTCTTATATGTCTGAACATTGTTTGTATTGATTTGCGTTTAAAGGGATCCTGATGCTTTGAAGGATCAGAATGAAATCGAGGTCAGTCAAGGCATTGTCCATTTCTAACTTTATATTATATTGATTATATTTCTCTGTATAGAAAAGTTCTGCTTGGTATTTTTGTTTCGCAGCATCCTGGTCCATTTGTTGCATTCAGTAAGTGAGTAGCTTGAGGAGTGTTAATAAAGGACGGGAACACACAATAAATCCAAACTTTGTCCAAGAAAGTTGTTTCTTCTTAGTTTCTGTCTGCTTTGTCTGTTGTGTACGGTGATGGATGACCAGCGGTGATTCATATCACAAAAACCTCCTATATATTTTGCCCACAATGCACTGCACTTCTCAACAGGAAATGAGAAAGGCTCCCCTCCGATGGCACGCCGCAGCGGAAAAAAACAATTTCCAACTTTTCAATTTTGTCACAGTGTCACTCCCTTTACTTTACTGGTCACTCCTGCGGGCGACTCATGTGGGGACTCATAATGAATGTGTTTCATAAACAGACATCAGACAGAGTGACCGTCAACTTAAGTCACTCCGCTGTGTATTGCCCCCCTTTTTTTATTTTTTTTAAACAGTCCTTGTGCTTTATCACTGTGAGTCAGCATCAACAACCGGCACGTCACTAATTTCCTCTTCCTCCCATTCGCCGATGAGGGCTATTCATTTGGCGTAATGCTGTCCCTCTTTACTGGGCGCCAGTGCTGTCATATCGCGCCGTATCTCAGCCGGATCTCTCCTCTGCCACTCCACCACCTCCCTGGATCTCCCTGCTGGCAGAGCTTCGGCGAGAGGCCATATTGAAACCCCTCATCCTTTTTTCTTCTTCCATCCTCTACCATAGCCCTCCATTCCTCCCCCATCTCTCTTCCTTTCATCTGTTTCCCCTCCTCCTCTCCCTCCCTGCAGGTTGCCTAAGCACGTACAGTATTTAATAATGTTCAGTCACTTTTCTTACTAACAACCACACTAGTAGGCTCCTAGCGGCCTTAAAGGGACCCAGGGGGTCATTTCCACCCTCTTTCGGTTCACTTAGATAAACCGAGACAGAGGAATTAATATAACCTCACCCGCTCCCCTCTTTCTTCTCTCTCTCCCTCTTTCTCTGTCACCTAGAGTTCTCGCAGGCCTTTCTTTTTCCTCATTCCTACGTCTTCCTCCTCGCTTGCGGCTGCATCACAGCGTCAAGGCACCGGGAGAATTTTAAATGCTCAGGATAAATTGTTTGTCTTAGGTAGGGGAGTCAAATGGCAGCAGGAGACAAGGAGAAAAAGTGTGTGCGGCGTGGGGTGGGTGTGTGGGTTGGGGGGGGGGGGCAGCAGTAAACAGGCTTGAGAAAACTGAAAGCTTGCCAGGGAGGCAAGAAAAAAGTGGCGCGGAAAGTCGTCTTCTTGAGTCTTCCATCATATGCAAGGCCCAGAGCGGGTGGGGCCTTGATGGGGAGATGTGTGCAGGGAGTAGGGGGGGGGGGGGTCGATTGTAAGGCAGAGATGGGTGGGTTATTAATTTCCACTATGCAGTATCATGCAGCTGGTGGCTCCAAAGCGAGGTTTGGCGGTAATGAAAATGGCCTGAGTCGAAGATTAATGGCTCATAAAGACAGAGCGTTTAGATGGGACGGCCGCCTCAATCTGGACGGCGGTGACTAATCGCAACGGACGCACGCACGTGCTCACTCACGCACACGTAAACATGCACACACACACACACACACACACACACACACACACACACACAGCTTCTCTGTTACCTCACCCACCATCTCTCTGAGCTGGACTCCCATCCCCTCTCTCCCTGTTTCTTTTACCCATCCACCCCCACTGCTTTATTTCCTCGCCGCTCCCCTTTCTCCCCCTGTTGGTGTGAATTGTGGCGGGGTCAGAGTTCAAGGCGTGCAGAGAATTATCGTGATTTATGCCCCCTGAGCTCGGGGCTGGTCGTGGCGTACAGCGTGGCAGGCGGTCTGTGGACCATTGGGCTGGTGAGATGTAGGGGTGAGGTCACCCCTAGCCCCCCCCTTTTTTTTTTCTCCCCCTTAATGGCAGCGACGGTGACAGGGCCACCGCATCATCAAGCCGGACAAATGGGCTCGCCGGGCGCCAGCGATTTTTCCTTCTTTGCAGCTGAAGGTGCATCATATATCTCTAAAACCACCCAATAAGGTTGTGAGAAACATGTTTTTAAAACATATTGATTTGGAGGGTTTACGGTGTGTGTGTGAGCACGTGTGTGTGTGTGTGTGTGTGTGTGTGTGTGTGCAGCTTTGGTTTTAACTGTGATGGTCTCTGCACCAGAAGCGATGGCAGCACAGGCCATAAAACAAGCGATTTTCATCAAGACAGAGAGTCAATCCTGTTTTGTACCATTAGGTACTATTAGGTGGACATGTGCACACACCACATAAACCAGACGTGGGTCAAATGTTGTTTTGTTTCACAGCGCTGAACCTGACATGGTGGATTTATCACATCAGTTCAGCTGTCAATCACAGAAAAGTGTACTAACTGCATTTTTATCTGCTTACCGTGGTTGTCTAATTTTGACAATAGAAAGGGTAATTAATTACCCTCAATGGCCCATTGTCATTGGACATGCACTGGCTATGGGAGAAACCTGACTTTAACCTTTCAACTTCAAACATGAGCCATTGCACTTATTTGAAAAGTCAAAAGGTAGAACAGAAATGACTGAAAATGGAAAATATCCATCACCGACTCTGTTGGTCTTACTGATTTATAGCCTCTGTGGCGTTGTCAGACATCTGTGAGTAGCCCTTGAGAAGCAAATCTAAATGTGGGTCTTGGCCTAAAGCTAGACTGTGGTCAGGATCTGAAAGAGTAGACCGAGGTTAATCCTCCAATCTAAACACGCAGGCTGCTGGCGTGCAGCTGCGGAGGAGCCCCATCCAATACAACACGGACCAAGACACATTTCCACAGTGTAACCTGACGGGTAGAGCATGGAAAAGAAACAAAACACTGCCAGGATTAGGGGGATGGAGTCCCAAAAAAATCTGTTCAATTGAGCGTGGAACTAAAAATATTAAAAATGCAACACTCAGGGGTTTAGTTCCCACTGGGGCCACCTATGCTGCATGTATACAGTAACGATATTGTATGATTTGGATAAAAGCATCCACCAATTGGCACATTAACCTCAACACACGCCAGAACCTTTCTCTCTCCTGGTTCCCACCTCTTTGGTTAGTCTCTCTCTGCTTGCTACATTTGGTTTGTCTTTCTTTTAGCTTCCCTTTCAGATAAACAAACTTTCTCAGTGTTAGTTTCCTCTTTTTTTGTCCTTCCTTGAGAAGTGTTGCCAGTGTAGAGAGAAAACTACAGAGCACAGTTACCTTCCTTTGATGCTAAATTGCACCAATACCAGTGCAACAACATGGAACCTTGTAGGCAGATATTATAATCCTTATACTCTAGATCTTGGATGGTAGAGATGGGAAAGATCATCGGACAACTCAAGACAGGTGTATGATTGCAAGATGCAGACTTGGTCATGTGTGGGTAGTGAATATAACACATTATTAATTATATTTGCGTTGTATACCTTGAACAAAGGACTTTGGCTGATGTGAGGCATCTGTGTGTACGTTCATGTGTGCACTATTAAATTGGATATATATTTCACAGCTCTAATTATAACACGGAAGTTGAATTCTTCCACCTGTTGCTGTAAACACGTCTTGCAAAGTTGTCTCCACTTCCCTTCTTCACGAGACAAAGACACGTAGAGTGTTCCTCTCTTGAGCTTAGCAGTGTTGAAACATCCAGGGATGATGATATAAGTAAAAGTACAAACGTCCCTGGTGTACAATCCTGCTCAGTGGCTTGATTACCAACACTCAGGCTGTTAAAGTTGCCTAAACCTAACTCTCACCTCACTTTATAAAGGTAACCATAATCAGATCTTCCCACGTGGCAAACACGTGAAAACGGTGTGTCCAATTCACGCTGTTGTTGCATAATCCTCTCATGGTGCCGGAATGTAATCGCCGCATTATCCGCCTCCGCCGCGCGTAATCTGCGTTTCCGAGTCCGTGCTCATTTCACACCACCGTCGAGGCTGTGCCGCGGAGGGCCCGACACCCATCATCTGCTCTGTGTGTTTACTGTGTGCGTCTGGACCCCGCCTATCCTCCGATGTAGCCCGTGTGATTACCTCTACACCTGTCTGTGTTTGCGTGCAGCGCGCTCCCGCCCCGTGCGGCGAGTCACACTTCGCCGTCTCCATCCATCTAATCAGGCATGGACACCTGTGCGACTGTTCCCTGTCAGCGGAGAAAATGAGAACGCCCGTGTCAGATTTATCATGCCTCCGCGGTGTCACCCACTTCTCCCATGAACCCTGGGCCCCGCCGTCGCCGTGACTACCCATGCACAGATGTGTTTCGAGGTTGGGGCGGAGTTGTTAGGGAGGTTGTGTATATTCCCGTCAGCTCACTGACAGCGTGACATGAAAATGTATTTGTTTTTATGTTGTAAGAGGAGGCCGTGTGGGGCAAGGGGGGGGGCGGCGGCGACCCCTGGAACCTGAACTCCATCCAAACCTCATCTTCTACACCCCCAACAAATTGAACCCCCCCCACATACACACACTCTTCCACCACCTCCTTCTTCTCCTCTTGGCGTGCCCTTGCACCTGGCCCTTCTGCTGGGGCCTGTCATCCATTTTATCTATGTCTTCGTCAGTGGTCCCAGGGTGTGTGTGTGTGTGTGTGGGGGGGGTGGGTCAAAGGGCTCGGAGTGCGTGGCGGCGCCTTCGTTGTTTACCTCCACTTTCGACAGGAGCCTATTTGCTCCCGCTGTTGCCTTGCGCGACTTAACTTTGAACCCGTTGAGAGGGGGGGAAATAAACAAAGGGAAGGGGAGAAAGGGGGCACAATGGCGCGGTAACACGCCGAGAGAGGCCGACAACACCGGCTCCTTGTTTGCAATGGCGAGGGAATCCGCCAGGCTGGTGAGGAGGAAGAGAAGAAGGGAGGGAAGGAGGGTTTAGAAGAACACGGGAGTCAGGGAGGAAGAGCAGGAGGGACATGAGGCGCTGCTGATTCAGCACTGCAGTATGGATTTTCACCCCCCCACACACACACACACACACATACACACACACACACACACACACTCCCTTCGCAGGTTTATCCTCCTCCCCACGCTCTCCGAGTCGGAGCCAGTCCTGCCAAATGAAGTTCCCAGTTCGCAAATCTAATTTCTCCCCTTTTCCTGGGGAAAACCTATTGAGGGGCATTAGATTTTCCCTGCCACATAATATCAAGCAAGCAGTGCCTCTAAAGAAATCACCCTCTTGAAAATAAACGACAAATTGGGTTTGGTTCCTATGGCGTTTATGCGTGCGTCTCTGCCTTTCTGTGTGTGCGAACCCTGACCCAGCCGAATGAAGGTAGAAAACAATTCCCACACATTTGCTCCCCGAGTGCGTACGCTGAGTTGAGAACTTTTCATTCTCATCTAAGGGGGTTTCGGGGGGTTAAGGAGGACTGCGGGGAAGAGATTCACAGAGCCGGAGAGAAGCTTCGGCTTTGGCAGATCTGCAGATTTACACGTGAATTCCCACACACAGGAACACCTCGTTCACCCAGAAATATACCTACAGGCCTGCAAACACACACGTGCACAGATACATACCCACAGATGCCGACAAACACATGCAACAAATGCAAACAGACACACACACACATATAAACACTGGCAGACACACACACACACACACCTCCCTGCAGACATGCAGGTTCTAAAGCCCTGATGGATAAGGCCTCCTCACTGATAACTGAGCGTCTGGGCTTGTGTGCAGCCGGAGACTATGCTTTCTAATTACCCCAGGCGGGAGCAGCGGTGGGTAGGGCTATTCATTTCCACGGCAAAATAGCCCCGATAACGCAGCTTTTTTTTTTTTTGTACAGTATCGCAGGGGCCAGTGATTGAATTACAGAGCATCCCCCGGTGACTAAGAGGCGGTAATTACAGCGTAATTTAAGATTACATTATTAACCGGCTGACTTTATTAGAATGTAACTTCACCTCCGCAGTTAGTTACCTTATCATAAAAAAGGAGATGATTAAGGGAAAAGGGAAATTGCCGCAATTGTCCTTTTGTAACTGCGAGTGCGCCGGGCTTATTAGCAGCCAAACGCAGGGGCTGAGCCACAGGAGGATTTCACGGTGGTGTTTTGACGGGGGTTCTGTGTTGCTGACCTGAAAGAGAAAACCCACCTGCATTGTAGTCTGGTCTTTTTTCTGCTGCTGTGGGTGTAAAAAAAGTCTCTCTGTGTTTAATATCAGGACAATGTAGCTGTAGAAAGCAGCTGTTGCTCTTGCTGATGTCTTGGATATATACTTTGCAAATGTAATGAATATCAAATATCTTTCTTTTAAAAAGCTTTCATACCAAACTTGATATGACTTCACTTGACCTGCTAATATAATGTATTCACTTGCTGTCATAAAGAAGTTTTAAGATTTAGTTTGAAAAGCCTTCATGGGTACAGGTGGCTGGAATTTGTCGTGATCAGACAAAACGTGTCGACTATTATCGCATTATACTATCATTCGTTCGGCGTCACTGAGGAGAAAGATCAAGGAGCAGGAAGCAGGCCATGGGTATGTATAGGAAATAAGTGTTTCAGCAATAAAGATGAAAAAAATAACATATGAAAACAAAAGATTAACGACTAAACTAGGTTGCAGAGGCTGTGTCTGTCCTACTCCTTTACATGTCAGCTGTGATGCACAACTTAGTTGTTTGCAGACAGAAATAGGATGAAGAAGGAGTTCAACCATCTTCCTATTTTTAGGTGTTAACAGCAGATGTAACCAGTTTAGCATGATATAGTGAAAGGTCATGCTTCAAATATAAGTGAAAGTCTGTTTGGCTTGACTTGTCAGACTGTTGGTTTTACAGTCTAATACTCACACACACACACACAGTTTTCTACTGTTTTTATTTGCAAATGGTGCCTTTGAGGAGGGTAACGGATCGGAAATCCTGACCTGACAGAAACAAATCCGCACTTGAAAATCAATTAAAACACTCCCAAATGTACAGAATACATCCAACATTTGCCCTGAAGCACTGACGCGCACACACTCAGAGACAAAGCTCAAAACTCACACACAACAGTCCAGCTAAACAGCAGCACTGTGGCAAAGTTGACCTGAAACTGAAACAAGATTAACCCCGATCGCAGGATTCGCACACAAATCCTCTCAAAGTGCAAAAACATGAGCCGGGCCATGGATAATGATTACACATCCCTTCATTAGCATCATATCAGTGTTATGGATTAGACTCAACAATAGCAGCCATTGTACAAGCTGCTATCAGGCATCTATCACATGAGGGGCTGAAGACAATCCTCACTTGTAGGACATTAGCTCTCAGTCACCAGGCAACAAAATAGTCCGAAACGTCTCCTTTAAACACCAAGATGACACTCACAGCTGTGTAATTCTGCATTTTAATAGCTATTTGTGGAAAAGTAGCCAGGCAGCATGATGAAACCACACTTTTCCCCTCTCAGCCTTTTGTCATAAGCCTGCAAACAACTGTCCATTACCACAATTTACTATTAAAGGCAAGGGGGCCTCCTGGTTTTATGCACATAAATAGGGAGTCTGGAAATGTTTTAACGTGTAGTTTGACAAAAAAAAAAAAAAAGATAAATAACCTCCACTGATGAAGAGTGTGAGAGGCAGTTGGCTCAATTAACAGAATTAACAGCCTTTGTTTTAAGATCTTTAACTTCATACATAAATATTTTACACAAGTTATTAGTATATGCTTTATATCGTTAAAGGCATTATGGGAAAAATAGACTCCCCTCTCTTGTCGAGCTGTGATGTTGAGCCTGAGAACGTCTTTTGCTTTTGGGAAACTGTGTTTGTTAAAGGCCGCTCAAAACCAGAAATTTTAAATAAATTTCGCCAAAACATGCAACATGAAGCAAGTTGCTTTGCGTCATTCTGTTTTTTTTGTTTTTTATGTGATCAGTTTAGTAAAGAATTTAATTGGATAGAAACCTTAAACTGTTTTATCCGTTCACAAGTTCACAAACACAACAGGCGTTGGGCTTGAAACTAGCACATAGTTTCACTTGTTAATTTACCTTTGCAAGCTGTTTGCCTGCAGTAATTACTGGAGAGGCTGCAGACACTCACTATTTCAACTTAAAGGAAGGGGAGACGAATAGAAGAAAAGACGGAGGGAGGAAAAAAGCAGCTGAAGAAGAGTAGAGTGAGAGAAGGAGAATGGATGGAGGAGGAAGAGGTCAGGACGGGTATGGAAAATTGTTATCTGAAAAGTAACTAAAGCTGTCAGACAAATGCAGTGGAGTAAAAAGTAAAATATTGTCCTCTGAGATGTAGTGAAGTAGACGTATGAAGAAGCATAACATGGAAATAGTCAAGTAGAGAACAAGTACCTTGAATTTGTACTTAAGTACAGTACTTGATGCTCTCTCTGCCCTGCTGAATATGAATCTCACAGTCAACCAGGTGACTTTTGGCAGATTTGTAGTAAAGACGCATCACAAACTTCCCTCTGACGTTGATGAGGATGCAGGATTACATTTATCTCCGATCCATAACGCCAACACAGCAATTATACACGACACTCGGGCTATTTCTGCAGCACTTATACTAATCGTCCTGTGAACTTTGTGTATCTTTCTGTGTGTAAGAGGAAAGGTTTCTCAAAAAAAAAATAAAGAATAGGGAAGGAAAAACTGAGAATGCTCTTTGCAGTAACTGTTATTGGACGAGTAAAGGGCGTGTACAGTATCAGTGTGTGCTTTGTGCGTGTAGGCGGTGGTATGTTATGTTTCTACTCTATTAGCTGGGTTTGTCACCGTCACAAGGATGTGTGTGTGTGTGTGTGTGTATCTTCCTCTCTCTCTTTCCCTCTTGTCTTCAGACACACACACACACACACACACACACACACACACACACACTCACACTAGTACAGTAGCTATCTCTGAAACTCTGAATGAACTCTGAAGCTTGTCAGAGCTGCGGGCATCAACAGCTCACCAGCTTCTAAATATTTGGGGAGGTAGAAGGAGGAGGGTGGCGGAGCAAAGAGTAGTGTGTGTGTGTGTGTGTGTGTGTGTGTTTGTGTGAGTGTGCTGTTCTGTTCTACTTTGTGATGCACATTTGGTATCTACTCGGATATGTGGGTATGGCCAAGAAATCAGCTTTCTCAGGACAAATCTAGCTCCCTGATAAAAAAAAAAAAAAAAAAATGTTTTTTTCTTGTTTACTTGATGTTGAAGAAATCAGATTACTGCAGAAAGCCGACAGTGCCTTGGTTACTTGGGGTAGGGTAATGCTCATAAACAACCAATACATAAGAGGTGTTGTCACAGTGCTGCACTCACAATATGCAGAGATTCTATATATGGCTTTGGTAGAAAATTGACAAATAGTTGGGAATAATTAGATGAAAAGGGATTACATTAAGTCCTTGACTAAAACCTGGTTTAGTGTCTGATTGTCACGCCGTTTTTAAGAAACAATATATATTCAAAATGTCAAGTTTTTCGAAACTAATACAAATTGTTTTAAACTCTGTGATTTGGGGGAAAATCCATTAGGATTTTAAAGGACTTTGTGAACATAGTTGGTCAGAGAATAGTTTCAGCCTCTTAAGGAACATTTAGAACTTCAATTTATCGAAAAATGTGAAAATAAACAGGATTGGACATAAGCTGTGTCCGCTACAGAGTGAAAACTGTCCATTTTTATTGCCAAACAAAGTTTAATCAAGTGTCCATTTAGGGTTAAAGATCCACGGCGACTTAAAGTGTTTTACGTTGTTATTTCCCTCATGTTAGTTTAGGTTAGATGTGAGATTTAGATGTCTGTTTTGAATCTTACCCTAAGGATTAGGTTCAGTCAATGTAAGGTCTTCAAACCTGGGGTTGTGTGTGTGTGTATGTGTGTGTGTGTGTGTGTGTGTGTGTGTCAGATGCATCTCCACCTCCCACACCTGTGTGTGTGTGTCCATGCTTGTCTGTGTGTGAATGCAGCCCCTACAAATACGTGAGCGCTGCATGTGTGAGGGCCCGTGGCTCTGTAAACATTACCTCATCGCTGTCATGCCGCGGGGGCCCGGGCGCCCCCCCCCCCCCCCGATCCCCTGTTGGCTCCCAGGTCTGTGGGAACTGAAGCCCACTCTGCTGGCTGGAACAAAGGGCAGCCCTCCCCTGCCCCTCGCCCCCTGCCCCAGCCACCGCTGCCCCAGCCCACCTTGCAACAAAAGAGGCCACGGGGCCTTAATTCCCAGGCAACGATATAAATGGTGGCCCCCGACTCCCGAGGACGAGGCAGGAACGAATGGGTCTGAAAACCGAATGGGAGGTGGGGGGAGAAAAAAATGGCAAAGAAGTCATAAAAGAGGTGCCCCCCCACCACCACCACCTCCTCCTCCTTATCCGAGAGGTCCTTTTGTTGGCAGGGGTGAGGGGACAGGGGGGTGGAGGGGTGAGGGGACCAGGGTGAGAAGAGACAAAGGACAGGTCGGAGAGAGTGGCAGGGGTCAAAACTGCCAGCCACCCCCCTAAACACATTCACCAAAACTCCCTATCAAATGCAGACATCCCATCACACACACACACACACACACACACACACACACACACCACACACACACACACACACACACACACACACACACAGCCATTTCCACCACCGGCCTCTGGAACACTTTGGACACGCCATTGGACGTTCAAAGTTGACCGTTTCTGGGAGCTTCATCATGAATTCTCTTCATTTAAACCTGTTTGTCTTGAAACAGATGAAAAAGTCATTCACCAACATGAGTCATTCATTTCAGATTCAGTCTCTCAGGCAGGCAGCTTGGCTTAAAAACTTGATTAAAATAATGATTGATTTTTTTTTTCAGCTTTCCTTTCAGGGAGAACCTTTGAGATTGACTTTTTTTTTTTTTCCACATCTTCGGCACTAAGCATGGATTACTGTGGTCAATGAATACTGGGAAGTCTTCTTCCTTGTGTTTCTTTTTGCACTCTTGGTGACGTGATCTGAGACAAGATGTACTTGGAGATGAGTCTTATTTTTGTCTGTTGAGGCGGTCACTGTGTCAGATTAGGTGATTACAGAGTCGTGAATTGGACGACCCGAGTGACGTCATCAGGAAGGGGAATAAGAATGTAAAAAAAGAAATGGCGTCCAATGTGGTGCGTTTGAAACTGGCTGTCTTATGTTCGGAGGAGCCTTAAAAAAGGTCTGTGATTTTTCCTCTGTTTCACAGTTAATTTGTCTTTCTCTTCGCCGTGTTTACAGTTTGGGTGTGGAGGTGCGCTCTGTGCTCCAACTTCACGGGACACGTCGTGGAATTTGTCCCCCTCCACTACCATACAAATATAAAAACGTGCCAGATGCCCATTTTCGTTCCTGGATGAACTTCTCGGAGATGATCCACGCTGTGTTACATCAGTCAGCCACAGCAAAATGGTCATTTACAGGAAAACATTACTTTTTTAAGCTTTTTCCATTTTATTTAATGAAATCAATACTTTGAGGAGCGTATTTTTTTGCAGTGTAGTTGAGGCGAGGTGTCCACTGGGTTGGTGAAGTGGCTGGGGAGAGTGCAGGATAATTGGGGCTATGTTGTATCTAGTGTCTGTGGCACTTCAGTGCTGGGGGTCAGGGACCTGAAAACACTGGCTCAACAGTTACCAATCATTTCAAACCCCCCGCCGAAGAAAAGCATCGTGGGCCAGCTTTCTCTCAGGGCCACGGCCTGTGGAGGTTCAAAGGGACAGTGAGGCTCACAGGCCTGTGTGTGTGTGTGTGTGTGTGTGTGTGTTGGTGTGTGTGCACTCTTTTGAAGGGAAAGAAGAGCTCAGAGGCTAGAAGCTTGAACAATTAGAGCAATTTTGCTCCACTCTCCCTGCCTCCCTCCCTCCCTCCATCTCTTTTGCTCTCTCACACACACACAGACAATCTTTACCAAACAAAGATTCGTGCTCTGTGGTCTCCCCCCCCCCTTTCATTCAGCAGACAATATATTTAACTTCTGAGCGGTTGATGACATTCAACATTTTCCACGACTCGGTCTCTGTCCTAAAATTAAAGACAACACGATAATGCGCTCTTGAGAATTGTGCAAAGTTGAAATTGAATGTTTTGGTTCATCTTTAAGCGAAACATTTTATCGCCACAAACAGCAATAAAGAGAATTTCAAAGCCATTTGCCCCGCGTTCGGCTGGTGAGGCATTTTTATTTTTGCTCCTAGGCGGAGGGTTTACTGACGACCTACCCCCCCGCCCCAACTTTTTTCCTTCCTGTTCCCCCGCATAACGCTGTGGCCACAGATTGTGTGGCATGCAATTAGAGCGCCTAAATTAAGTAGTAATGGAGAACCAGGTCTCCCTACCAGTGTTGCCCTGGCAACGAGCGCTCACAACACCGCCTCTAGTAGTTTTGCTACTTTATCTGCAAAATGCACAATTGAGCTTTAAACCAGCTCTCTGTCTGCAGGAGCCAGGCAGGCAGGGCGGAGGGCTGCAAGGAGGGGAGGATAAAGGATGGGAGGGGGGAGCAGGAGAGAAAGGGGGGGGGTGATGATTGGGAGTTGGGGGGGTGGGATGAACAGCTGCGTGCTAGGAGGTTTCTCTGCGTCTTGTGATATTGCCGGCCGTCAAATATTTATTCCACAAACTGTCTAATGCAGCGTGATGCGCTCCTGCGCGCGGATGAAGGCCAGATTTCAAAGACCCCCTCAAAGGATGACGCGTGTTTCGGCGAGCTTTGATTGCGCGCTCCCCTCCAGTTGTAGCGCCACGGTGACAGATAGGAGAGAGGCTTCGCTTTGTAAGCAGCCTGTAGTCGCGGGGCCTTGTTGACTAATGTGACAAAAGCTCTGTGAATTGGAGACGTGCGGTGGATTTTCATCGCGAGCTGCAGACTTTGGGGAAATGGGATTAAAATTTGAATGAAGCAAAAGGTGCAATCACACCTGCAGACTTTGGTCGGCGCCGCGGAGGAAAAGTTTACTTTGCTGATATTTGGCTTGTTTGGGGTTCACACTTCTCAATTTACAAGTGAACCAGGACTTGTAAAATTTGTCACATGAAGTCGAGTACATGAAACAGTATTAGAAAAATTGAATAACTTATCATCTGTCATAATTGAGCCCCCTGTGGTGTTCATATCACCTAACAAAGAGACAAATGGCTGCAGTAACTGGCATCGGATGACGACTTCCATCTCACCTTACAGTATCGGACGAGAAAAATCTGATTGGAGAACATCTGAGCAGTGGCTTTGCCTCTGCTGGCACATCATGCTGCTCTCTCGAGTTAGGAGTAACTTAAGCTACGTTTTTTTTAAATGCAGGAGGTTGAAATGTTGTGGAGAAACCTCTGGGATACATGCAGCAGCCTATGGCAGAAGAAAACTACCAAGATACATGAAGGCTGTGAAGTTCCTGGATCCAATCACAGAGTGCAGAAACTATTTTAGGTAAAGGAGGTATCATGATATAAGGTCAAGTTAATTACTCACTATCAACCAGGGAGTTTTCTCTTTTTTTTTGTCTGCTGCATACGTTTTCTTAAAGACTTTGCACAGCACTCGTGATAAGTTTGTGTGCATATAAAGACCTGTTTCTGTTGTATCACAGGACATAAGGTTTGACTACATGTGACAGGCGGTGAACATTTCATGCTCCCACAGAACCTTTCCCAACTTTTCTGACTCGCTGACTCAGTCTGGATTCATGTTAAAGAAGTCAAAATTCACAGTTCAGCAGGTCAGGTTCATCCGTTAATCTCAAAGTTCACTCATCAGTGTCATTGAATGAGAGACTGATGCAAGTAGAACACCTTCAGAATAGGAAAATCGCCAAATCTCTTCTTCTTTGTCCTATTTCAGTCTGCAAACAACAGAACCGTGCATCACAGCTGTCATGTGTTAAGGAGCGGGGAAAGACACAGTCTGGTTACTCTGCTGAGTCTCAGCTGTTTAAATGTGCTTTTAATCATCACTTTTACTATGTTTGAATACAGACAATCTCACAGTTTAATTGTCCTCATTTAGATATATTTCTGTTTCTGTTGTCAGACACCTGAACGGGCATAGAAGAGCGATCTCTCAGTGTGTGCAGTGACTGTAGTTCAGTGAAAAGCTCGATCAGATCCTGTGTGTTGGTAAAGAGTGAATGACACCAGTTCACACGCGGACTTAATGGAGAGAATATGACCTTGGATCTGCTGTAAATGGGTAACAGGTGTTGTGTTCTGTATTATTCAGCTGGCAGTCAGCTTTGAACCGAGCGTGCGTGCCGCAAGTCAGGCTTTGTTGCAAATCAGACTTGAGTGGAGATAACTGGGCCACCTTGTTGTCCTCGGGGCCTCGGCTCCGCAGATGTCAGCGTGGTGTGCTTTCATATTTGCGCGTGCCTCCACAAGTCTCCGCGCAACTCCGGCGAATGCGCGCAAACTGTTTGTTTTTCCCCTGTCACGTTTTCACACAACAGCTGCGTGCATTTAAAGATGACCAGGTGCCACGGGGTTTTAATTTGAATCCACACACACACACACACACCATCAAACACACACACACACACACACACACACACACACACAGGAGTGGTGCGAGCGGGACACACAGGTGCAAACCTCTGACTGTAGCCGTGCCAAGAGGATGGCCCAAACAGACACACAACAAGTGTATGGCCCACACATGCTGCAAGGACTCTTTCCACCAAACGGCCTCTCCACAGAAGACAAAATACATCGGGATCGACTCCATGTGTTTCCACTTGCCTGGAAACTGCTTTTCTTTGCTGGTAATTTGTTCTATAAAGAAGCGAGCTTGGCTAAATTACGGTCTCTGTTGAAAAATGACTGACCTCGCTCGGTTAGAGCAGCCAGGTGTGTTTTAGTGGAGCACGAATGCTGTACGGTAACGTGTCAGGTTTTGAATGATTGGCCTGTGGGTGGATTTGCCCGTTACGTTTCATTATCGGCTGTAAAATGATCTAACAGTACAGTACATAGTAAGTAAAATCCAATCATTTAAAAGCTGAAGTTTTGTATGGGAGATTTGTTAAATTTGCCAAAAATATGGACTACTTACGTGACTGCTTTTCCTGTTTCCTTGAGTATCATGTAACACAGTCTAACATGGGCACATGTGGGTGAATTTGTGCTCATAAGTTAACAGGTAAGTTGACCGATGGGATAAACTCATTGGTGTTTTGCACTGAGAAATTATCACACCTTATATGAGCGCGGCAGAGGTGTGAACGAACAGACTGCTGTCCACATTACGGGTGGTAAGGCTCGAGGCGGTATTAAAGGCAATGTGAGATGTCTAACACTTAGCATCACCAATGTTGTGACATCTCTGTGATGTTTTAGACGTATAAATACACACCGCTCACTATTTCGGTGCCTGCTCATCTGGCTGGGTGAGAAAAGTAAGGTAGAAAAAACAAGACAGGGGGAAGGACGGAGGATGAGGCGGTGAGGGAAGTGAAGGAAAGAAGTGGAGAAGGGAAGAGAAGCGCGCTGTTTTGGTGTTCGGAGCTCGGCAGGACGGAAGCCAGGAAAGCCGGCCAAGGTGTGTTGTTGTGGTCTACCGGCGCAGCGATCGCGGGGGTCTGCTGGAGAGAACATCACACCGCTTCATCGCCGTGGCAGCAGCCAACCACAGGAGCCCATGCCAAGACGCTTGGCCAGCAATCCCACAATCCTTTGGTGCGTGTCACTGATGAAGGAAGAGGCCTCCAGTCCATAGCGAGAGCTTTTGGATCTGTATTAATTCAGGGTGGAGTGTGATTTGTTTTGATAAAACATCAAATAAATCAGAGAAATCATCACAGATTTGTGCTGAGCTCTGTGGAGAGCACTCGATGCATGTTTTCTTTACTGTCTTTACCAACCTGTGGTTGCTCTTTCCTCCTCTCTGCAGTGTTTAAAAGATAAAGCTGGCGTAGTTCTCTTATTGTCATCAAATCCCAAAGCAAGCCCAAAACCAGTCTTGCGTGCTGTATTGCTACTAAAGATGTAAATCACAAATATTGAGATCACAAACGAGCATGTATCCAAGATTTATTATTATCACAGATTTTTTCATTGGCTGCACCATTGCAGGATTTGGTTTCCCTGCAGAAGGG